>VZSE01010780.1:308133-485871 GCA_013398275.1 Promerops cafer | reverse complement strand
CTTCCCTGAAACTTCCCTGAAACTTCCCTTCCCTGAAATTTCCCTGAAACTTCCCTTCCCTGAAACTTCCCTGAAACTTCCCAGTATACTTCATACCCATTTAAGCAAATTTTCTCCCTGTTTTGCAGGCAAGGAATACTGTACTAAGCGTATCAGAGGTCTGGCATACTATAGACTGTTGGTAACATTTCAACAGAGTTGTGATGTACACTGCAGGAACAGTTTCAGTATTTGATGAAGATGACTGAAAAACCAGTAGCTAGAAATCAGTGTCAATCTGAAGGGGAGGCATGAAGAAGACATTACCTCTTACGTGCTTGCAGCAGGGAACAGTAATGTCCCCTGAGCCACTCAGGGACTTTGAGACAGAAGAGAGAATGGACCTAGACCTTGATTTGATCTGTGATTCCTATGCCCTCAGGAGAACCCAAGAGGAGAAACAAGTTAAGTGACTTGCTTATCTAAGTCAAAGGACGCCTGCAATAGCCTTGCCTTTCAGGAATGTAGAGCACTCACTGGAACTGACCCAAATTGAGCTGTTCTGAATAGTCCTGTGGCAGTGGTGACAGACCTAAAAAACCTCTAACTGTCCTCTTGCAGGCAGAAATGCCCTGTGGACAGCAGAAGACAGAGCAGGGTCTTCTACCAGACCTGCTAAGCGACAGTCATCCAACTCTATGTTTTGCGTGGATTATCCAACTGTATCATAGATACAAAGAAAGTTCAGGTCCAGATGGATAATAAATTAAAGCACAGACAAACCACCATGTTCAACCTGTTTTTAGTATCCTCTTGGTTTCCCCTAATGGCACTGAAGAACAGCCCAGAGCTGGAACTAATGAAGCCTGCTAGGATTAATCTGCATAATTAATCTAATTATGCTAGCTCTAGGATTTGGAATACACAGACGTCCTGGTGCTTTCATATGCACCAGCCGAAGGTCAAATGCACTTCCTTGCTTTAACCTGACTTGACTCCACAAAGATATTTCAGCCACTCTCCATTCCCAGTCTCCAGGAATTGTGTTCTTGAGCCCAAGCTGTCATGTACCAGCATCACTCTGTGTTGAGACTGATGAGCCATACCTGAAATCAGTGTACCAGGGAACATAAGGAATACCCTAACTCTGGATCCACTAAACATGGTCCACAATCACCAGTGATTAGAGCAGTGGGTGCCAAGCCTTATGTATGGTAGGAAGCATTAAACTCCACACCACATACTATTAGACATGCTATTTAGTTTTCTCTGTTTTCTTGGATAGCCCAACCATCCAGTCCACTGAGTTACGAAAAGCTTTAAAAATATGTAGAAGTATTCCAGAAGTGACATTACATCTGTGGCTTCCAAGGTTTTATCTGCTAAATGTGAATCATTAGTGTTCACCTCAAAGACTACTGCTACAGTAGTCAATTGATTAAAGAGCTAAATTCAAGTAAGTTCAGTTCCCACTGACTTTCAGTAGAGTCAAGGTAGGTCCCATTTCAAAATTCACAAAACTCCTTATGAAAGTTGCTTAATGCCATATTTTAATATATATAGGTCCTACTTAGAAAATAGAGAGATGGGAAGCTTGTGATCTGTGTACTGAAGTGAGAGATTTGTTTACCTGCAGGAACAGCTGTGTAAATTAGCTTTTCCACAGTACCACCAGAAACCTGGAAGATACCTAATGACTGATGCAAGTTGCATCCTTCCTTCCTCTTCAGAGCCTCAACTATATTGCAAATTATATCTGGGAAGGAATTATATCTGGTGCAGCAATATTTTAAAGAGAGTCCTCGATGACAAGATGAGATTCTGGCTCTACTACCAGTCATAACACAAGGTCTGACAAGATCACAATTGGATGTGACAGGCTTAGCAGAAGATGCTTTGGTTGTTTCAAAAACACATTCTATCTGGTAAGACTGTCAGACCAGGACTCTTATCCAAAGCCAAACTTTGCCCAAAGTAAGCAGTGTTTGATTCAGAAATTTGCTCCTGTCCATTAGTATATTACGTAATTCAGAAAGCATTAATTAGAAGTGCTTGTGCAGGAGGGAACTGCTCCAAGGTCTGCTATAAAATGGTTGCAGGTGCCTTGCCAATTACTGCTTTCTCAATGCCTTGTTTTGCTCTCCTGAAAAATAGGGTGGTATTTTTTGAACTGTGGAACGCTTTGAGACATTATTTTAGAAAAGTAAAGGAGTACAGACCAAATCTCCAGATGAAACGAAGCAAAATTATTCTCTCAGTTGTTACCAGACTACTAAAATTGTGAATGAAAACATTTAGAACTGGAAGCACCATTAACATCCTGCATCCCACTGGATATCAAAGGAAATAAAAAGGTTCAGACCCTTGCAATTGTAATGAAACATGTGGAATACACAAATGTGGAAAACTGAGGTCTAGAACAGAGAAGTTACTTGCTTATGACAATACTGTTGGCAGGACAGCTGACAGCCACTTCTTGTTTCACATCCATGTGCCTTAGATTCTGAACTCTGTTGTATCACAAATACCATTGGACACTCAGCCCTTCAATCCAAGCACTGTGTAGAGGACCTTTAATTCTTTCCAAGCACTTCTGACAGGCCTAATTCCCTAAATATTCTGCTCAGCTACTTCTTCATTTTGTGCTGTTCATGTGCAATATTAAAGATACAATGTACTCTTCAGTTCAGAGAGTACTCTACCTGTACTGCTCAGGTTCTCAGAATTCAGTCACACTAAACTTCAAAGGTGTGAAATTCAAGCTAGGTCACAAGCTCCAGAAACCAGGAAATTTCTCATTTTAATGGGAAAAAAAAAAGTGGATTTCACTACCCACTTTTATGAGAATCTTCAGAATGACAGCTCTCCACATTTTTCATTATTAATTATCTAACTTTTTGATTGTGTTTGTCTCACCTGATCTTTCTCCAGCATTTCTCTGGCACAAGGTGGGCTGGCTTTCTGCAGCTGAGATCTCTGCTAGCTTAATCCTTCAGCTGTGTCCCAGTGAGAACTCAGACTCTTGGCCAGCTGGAACAAGCATCCCTTTCCCCCACCTCCAACACCAGGCACAGATTGTGGCTGTAACCCTGACTGGTATGTCAGAGAGTGAATGAGCAAGCATCAAAACATGTTTGAATAGAAAATGCTACTCATCCACTTAGTAAATACATTTCAGATATGATGTCACAGTGTGCTGTGTTACCTCACCCTTCATTCCACCATGACAACCAGAGCAGAATTTTGTTTCTTTATGGCCCTTTTATTCCTGCTAATTCAAACACAGTGGCATGGTGGTGAGCTGCATCTAAAACCTGGCCCATGACCCAGACACAGCACAGCTCAGGGTCAACCATTACTGTTTCACAATCTCAGCAAATTTATCCTTTTCTAGCAGCAAGTTAGTTAAATCTCAACCTTCTCACAAGGAATTAAGTGAAAATGAATGGCTCTGTGTTCAGCATTCCTTTCTGGAGGGCAGATTCATTTTAGTCACAGTTATTAGTTCCAAGATCTTGCAGAGCAAGAAAGCATTAATGAAAAGACACTGAACCTCATCTTAGGCTCCCAGCTGTTTTGTGATGTGGGTGATGAAACAGGCTTGTTAAAACTATCCCACCAGAAATATGATCTAACCAAATATAGCTCTAGTTCCTTTATGTGACTGTAAGAGACTGTATAAGGAGAGGAGACCTCTTAGCATATAAGCTCAAAGGTTGTGCCATGATATCCTTCCTTTTATAAAGCCTTCTTACAGCCATGAGCTAAAGAGAAATCTGTCGAAAAAAAAAAAAACAAAACAAAGCAAAAAACAACAACAACAAAAAAAACCCCAACCAAACAAAAAAAACCTACAAAATGTATTTTTGGCCCTGGATCTAAAGGGCTAAAATAATTATACTTGCAGTCACCATCAGGATTCTATTGAAGTTTTTCAGGTATAGTTTCATAAATCTTACTATCTTCTTCCAGAACAGAAATTTTCTTCACTGAGAACTTTAGTGAAGCCGCTTTTTTTGAAGAATAAATTACCTGCTAAGCTGCTACAGCAACTGCATATAGCTAGTCAAAGCAGGAGGTGAAGGAAACTGCTCTATCTCTTTGAGCAAAAAGGAGCTTTTTTAGTTTAGGAGACAGAAGACTTGATATAAGTCAGAAGATTCCATGTACCAGCTTTAGACTTCTGAAGTGTTTGAATTAGAGACTCCTCTAACCTCTAGTAGGAATTCCAGTAATAGTTTGTCTCTAAGGACTTTGTGTTCTTGCTCTCACATGCAACATTACTGAGGCCACTGATATGGGCAGTAAGCATTTGTCAGATGTTTTGCTTGTGTTCCAATTCTGTCTAAAAACTGAGAGAGAATAAGAGAAACTAGGAGTTACTTATATCTTTCAATTTTTAATAGGGTTCTTCTATTCTCCATGGAAATATGCTGGATAGGATAATGTCAGCTTTATTCTGCTTCAAGGTCTCTACTCCATTCCAATGCAATGTCTTGCTGTAGTCTATATGCACAGAAATAAGGATGCTATGCAGCAAAATTACTTCTTCTTTCCCAAAGACAAATGTCAAGTTCCCCACTCCTAACAGGATGCCATCTGCTTCTGCCCCCAGTGTGTTCCTGCTAACCCTGAAAACACCTGCTTTGTGACACAGAGAAAATGCAGAGCTGCCAAGCAGGAAGAAGTAGAAGTCAGGGAGCATGGAAAGTCTTCAGGCATCCCTCTTACAGCATCACCATTCTCCTGCTGGGCCCAATATTTGCATGTTCTCTCTTCCCAACAGGGATGGGGTTAGATGCTTGACCAAACCAAGATGCAGGCAGCATATCTGTTGTCATTTATTTCAGGGACTAGGCATTCATTTCTGTCACTTAGGACCACTTAGAGAGTGATTTTGGTGTTCCTCCATCTGTTTAGTTAATATCCCTGAGCCAGTGAAGGCCAAACATTGACATGGCCAATATTAGGTGATTCAGTTTGCTTGCTTGGTTACCACCATGCTTTTACCACTACTCACAGTCTTGTCCCACACAACCACCAGTTTATTCACACTTATAATGCTGGCTCTGCCCAAGGATATTTATATTCTACTTACAGCATTAAGATCAAGTTGGATTCCAAGTAAATCAGAGTAAGACTCCAATAGACAAGTGAGAGCTTTTACATACAAATTTTTTTATGGCCAACCAAAAGGACATAAATTGTGTGAAAATCAAAGAAAAATATCATATTATTAGTTTAATTAATGGTCTAGCAAACTAATGTAAAAATAAGAAATACTTCTTCAATTCAAATTATCCCATTCCTACTGTGGATTATCACTAATGCAACAAATGCCTAAAATGAAGTATTCCAGTGTCAAGTTCTCATCCTTTCAGTCCAGTAAGTTGTCAGCCAGAGGAATGATATTGATGGTGAGTTTCTTCACCCCAGATCTTGTATCCATTCTATGAGTACTTTTGTGTGTTTATACTCCACTTTGTAAATAGGTTACATTTTTTCCTCTCCTAGTGGTTCTTAGCATTAGCTACTATTCCTTCTCTATACAAGGTATGATACAATAAAATGGGGCATGTATTTCTGGGAAAGAACCAAGCAAGTAAATAAGTGACATAAAAGTGAAGTAAAACCTAAAGTAAATCAGGTAATAATATAGCTAATAAACAGACTCAAAACAACAGAATAGGCAAAAGCCACCTTACCACTGAAAAGTTGTGCTATTAGAGTTGTGACAGGCCAGTCAGTAGTCATCTGATTCCAGAATTAGATACAGTTTAAGTAATTTTATACATACAGCTAAAGTTAAGCTACAAAGACCAAATAAACCCAGACAAGGCCTGAAAAGTTTTATGGACTGGTATGGTTATTTATTATTAAAAAACCTTGAGGTCTGTTACCAGCTCTAGAAAACTCAAGTTTCTGGGGGACAGGACTATAGAGCTATGGACAGGAAACAGACAAAGCCAGGAAGGCACCATTTCAAAACACTAGAAAAATACAAATATTACATTCCAGTCTATTCTAGCTAATCTGCATGGAACGGTCCAAAAGGACAAAGCAAAGACACAGAGAACAGACTGGAAACCAGATGGAACACAAGAAGGCCAGGGTGAGGTTTGGAACAAAATCACAAATCTGAGTAGGAGCTGAAAAACCACTTGGGAACCAAGGACGATCGTGGAAAAGATGGAATTGAGTAGAGAAGTGGCCTGACTTGCTTACAGCTTATATGGAGCTTTTGTGTAGATCCCCACTTCATGCCAGCATAGCACTGTGTTTTGGGATTGAGCAGTTCAACACTTTCCCCTCTGCTTGACTGCAAATGCAGTTGCTGTCTCTCCACGCATTCACTCCAAGAAAACAAGAGCCAGACATTACAGTGGGTCTCCAACAAGCAGGTTTTTGTATGATCTCTCCTGCATTCTTTGTTTCTGGATACTGTTCAAAGCACAGGTTCTCAATTTAAAAGACAAGGAAGATACAGCAGTTAGCTGAGGACACTTAGTCATAAATATAACCACATTCTGTAACATGCCTCCTAACTGGAAGAAGCCATAAGGGCAGTATCTCTTACATATGTAGATCTCACAACACTTCTGGTGTGGCAGCTCAAGCACAGAAAGTCAAGAGAGAAACAATTCTACTTACAGTTCATCAAGAGTAACTTCTTTGATTTTTAATCCTTCCTTATACCTTTGTAACAGCAGAAGTAAAGCCAGAAACCTCTCAAGCAAACTGGGAAAAAACAATGCCTGGGAGCACCTTTTTCTCCTAATTGGCAGACATATGTATTAACCCATCTCCTCTCACCACTAGGGAAGGGCCACGGATCAAATCCTTCAAGGCAACATCAGATCTAGTTGTGCTCCTGACAGGTAAGAAACACCAAACTAAGATGGGTTGCCTGTCTCCACAGGACACCAGTACTGCCAATGAGGAAAATATAATCCCAGCAACTATTAATTTTACTTCATCCTTTCAGCTTGTACTGACATGTAGAGACTTGACAGAAGAACACGACGCAAACACATAGAGGAAATGTTCAGAGGAAAAAACTGCTGTAGATAGAATTTAACATAAAATGCCCAAGCATTTACCAGCATTTCATACTCTTAGTAAAGATAGGAGAGATCCCTATGTCTTGTTTCATGATAAATGACTGTGTGAATTGTAGCTGGAACTATCTGCAGGCCTTGAGACCCATGAGAGGAAAAGGGGGAGAGAAATGGGGGAGAAATGAAGGGGAAAATGAGGAAAAGGGGGAGAGAAATGGGGCTCCAGAACTTTCTTGGTGGTTTTTGTTTCCTCTGAATTTATATTTTTCAAGACAAGCTAGCTCTACTTGTTAGGCATAGAATGGCTTTCCCTCAAGGTTACAAGGTCTTCAAAAACCTAATAATGAAGCGGACATGCAGAGAAGGACATGTCTGGGAAGCAGGAAAGCATTGTGCAATTCAGGCAAAACCACACAAAAATTACTGCATCTGCTCCTTAGAATTGATTGATTTAGAACATGATTGAAAAAGAAAGGTATTTATATTCAGAAAGGTATGCCCAATTCCTTGAAAAAGCAATTATTATTCTGAAGGTTAAAATAAAATATTCTCTACTTGCTTTAGTAGAGCTCTAGTTATTTAGTGTGAGTTCAAAAAAGCCCACACTACTCAAATGTGTAATATTTTTTCATACTGTAGATACTTATCAATACAAATAGGTTCACAGTTACCTCTCCTGATCACTTTCACAGGCAAAAAAAAGTTTCTTGTCCTGATATTGCAAATGATGCAGGAAGATGGTTATTTAATGTGCGATCAAACTGAAGGTTTTCTAAAGCTTTCTAAAGCTTCTCAAGACATTCACAAGCCTATGATGCACACACTAGCATGAAGAACAAGAATGAATCCCTGAATCTAAAGAAATTATTCAGTACTGATTGGGCATTACTGTGTAAGAAGCTCAGAAATTCTGCATACAGAGAAGATAAGCTTTACTCCTACTCAGATTTCAGAAAGAACTCTGGAATTGTTGTTATGAGACAAGTTACAAAGTTCATATTTCCATCATCTACCTTTTTTCTGACAAAATTTGATCACCTTAGCCCTATTTCTTTGCCTTGTCCTATTAGGTAAGTGTAGTACTGCCTGTATCATACACACATACTCACAATTCAAAATGCTCCTGTTTTAAATTGCACTCCTTTCCCACTGCAGATGTGAGTAAATTAATTCACTTGTGAGCAGAGTAGGAGCCAGGCTAAATGGAAGTTAGAAAGAAGTGCTCATCAAAATCTGCTGAAATGCAAAAAATCTAAGCTGGCACTGGAGCCCTGACAGCCAAGAAGCCGCAGTGCCCTGTGCTGCTGTGAAGTGTTGCTGGCAGCAGGGACAGCAGCTCTGGCAGCACTCCTGTGCCAGGGATGCCTGCAGGTATCTGGTGTATCTCTGGTGCCTGCTCAGGTGCACATTTGAATCCAGGCAGCCAGTCCTTGAAACTAAAGGCAAAGTCAAGAGACAAACTTCTAAGTGCTTTTCCGCATAATGAGGATATGGGCTTGTTTATTGCTCCACCAGTAGAGAAATATCCCAGAATTCCCAATCCTGTTCCCCTCCTCAGCAAAAAAAAAAAAAAAAAAAGTTTATATTCTCTACTGTTTAACCATCATCCTGATCACAAGATTTTCTCACTGTGGGTAGGATTTACTACTATTTTAATACAGGCTGGAGGAAACAAAGTAAGTTTAGCAGTAAGATTTTGCAAAGTAAGATGTGGGCACTGCTTCCCTGATACAGTGCTGGGTGTGTGTGATCAGCCACACCACTTGCTGGGAGAGGAGGCAGGTTGGCAGGCTGGTGGGTTAATCAAGGATGGGCTGACAACTCATGAAGCTCAACAAGAGCAAGTACAGTGTCCTGCACCATAGGAAGGAACAACCCCATGCAACAGTACCTGCTGGGGATGACCCAAATGAGGTTTTCCTGCTAGAAATAATTCAGCTTTTCAAATTATATGAGCATAAAGGACTCTGTTAATTATTTTGTGAAACAGTGCCCATACCTGCCATTCTGTAATTAGTCGGGGGAGGAGGATAAAATCTCCTTTTGTTGCTCAGGAAGTGGGATAATTTTCTTTATGATGAGTTTTTTTAATTTTTGGCACAAGTTGCCAGCACATATTTGTTGAGCTTCTTGGCATTCTGCTCATATCTCTGGCACTAACACCTGCTTAGAGCTTGTGGAAAGTGTTCTCCTATTCCTAAAATTTCATCCTCCTTCTCCTGGCCACCCTCAAATCTCAGTAGATATCACAAAAACTGGCTGTGATACCACTTCTCCTGCTGATACACAGTGGGCTCTTCATCTCAGTTTTCCTCAGCAACACATTTCCTAATTCTTCCTTGGCATTGCCTACAGCCAGATATTAAGAGATCCTGTGAGAACCCAAGAGTCAATGATTTAAAACAGGCAAAGAGAGAGGACATAGGAAAGGTGACTTTTACAGTGGCTTGCCAGCTATCAGTTTTGACCCAGTATCAACCTGTTTCCTTCTCCATTCCCTCTTGTGCCTGGAGCAAGGAGTAAGCTGCTGCTTCACAGGCAATTTTCTGCTTAAATAACTTTAGGTGAGGAAATATAAAACCAAGGGGTCACCAACAGATGCCAGTGTCAGCTACAGAAAGATTCCCAGCCATAAATTTTAGGACACACTGCACATGCACACACTCAGTGCTCATTCCCCCTTATGGTTGAAAAAGTGGAGCATCATTATTTAATATAGGAAATGGATCTTCAGTGAATCCTCCCTCCATTCTTTCCCACTCAGGTCCCTGCTGCCAGCACCTAGAATATACTCAAGACCAGTACTCAATCTGGCCCCGCTCAGGAAAGTAGCTGTCAAGATACTTTGGGGCTTCTAAATATTTCAAGACCAAATATGTCAATATTAAAAGTCACTCAACTTCTGCTGACTCAATTTTGACCATTCTATCTGCTGTTTTCATCTCTTCTCACTAGGAATAAAGGTTTCCAGCAACATGGTCAGCTAAGATCAGCTTTTGTATACATGATATAAAATCATCTACCTCACTGTCCTGTGGTTGTATTAAGTCTACAGGGCTAGCAGGGGAATCACTGAACTATTATTTCACTGTTTTACTACAAGAAAGATGATGATCTTAGGGAGCTGCTGTTGAGACCTAACTCTACTTATGTCAAGATTTAAACTGGGGAGAATAAAAACATCAAAAACTATGAAAAGTATCAGCGAAATATTTTGTTCTGATGCTGTGCTACCATGATTTTCAACATTTGTAAGTGACAGTACAAAACTGGACGGTAGGGTATAAACAATCTCACTGCCTGTTGAATAAAAATGTGCAATTTAATGATGTGTTTTCAACAGGAGACACAGTTTAGGGTAGGAAGTTATCTATTACAGCTTTGATAGTTGGCAACATTATTTGGCATGCTGTATGTTTCCATGCAGGACTGTTTTATGTGGTAACTAATAACTGCTCACAAACAGAGTAGAGCATTGACATTACATCACTAACTGCAAGTTCGCCTATATTTACACTTGTCAGGAAAGTGGCAATGAACGAAGTGTGGCCTTTTCCTTGTGGCTTTCAAACACACAGGAGTTGTTTCTGTTTTTGCAGTCAGCGTTCATTTGCTAATGTAAAGGTTTTTCTGGGCCTCCTTAAAATTATTCAGGAGCAAAACTGTTTGCTAATCACCTTGTAAAGAAGCAAGAGCTCTTTCTAAAAGACACTGGGAAAGGTTTCAACTCCCAGCAAGCTGGGAATATAGGACCCTGTATTAAACAGCACAGCAGAAATCAGTCACTGAAAGGATTGGAAGGGGCCTCTGGCGATCACTTAGTCCAACCTGCCGAGGTACGGTCACTAGAACAGGTTATACAGGAACTGTCCCAGGTGGATTTTGCATGTCTCCAGACAAGACGACTCCACAACCTCCCTGAGCAGCCTGTGCCAGTGCTCTGCCACCCTCAACATAAATAAGCTCTTGTTCATGTAGATGTGTTTGCCAGTTATGCCATAAGGGAAGATTTCCTTTCATTTGCATTATTTTCACTACTCTAGAAAATTAAGCTTTGAAGTGAAAGCTAAAACTTGAGGACCCGTTTTTTAAAGAGAGAAAGAATACTATGCCTACTCCATCACAAAGGCTAGTCAGCAGAGATAAAAAAAAAAGAGGTCCCTTCCATGAAACAGGTCTCTAGATGCAGCTAGACCATAGCGATCATGAAGGGATTCCAGCACTGTCCTTCAGCTCTTGGACTTCACTGTACAGGTGGCAAAAATTTAGCTGAAACGAGGAGGTAGAAAGAGAGAATTCAGAGCTAAAGACAAACTTCCAGTGAAAAGGCACTACTCAGGTGTATTGCTGCAGACTGGATTATCTCAAACTCTGACCAAGGCAGGACTAGGCCGCAGAAGCTATTGGCACAATCCCCAGCCCACAGACTGGCCATTGTGACCCCCAGCACATGGCCCACATAAGACTGCTGTGCATGCACACTGATGTAGCTGTGTGTAAATTACGCGCTATTTATGTCACCTCTGAATTTGGCTTGTTGCTTTTTCCTTTTAATACAAGTTGGCTTCTACATATGGCAATTAAAACTAACCTGGCAAGTGGGAAAACACCTGTATAAACCTCTCATTATTCTGGCATTCCACACTAATTGTAACACATTTTAAGAATTCAGTATTGCCTGAGGTGGACAATTTTTGTGATGTTTTACAGCCAATGAACTTCCACCAGAGGAGCTGACACTTTCCCTGATCCCACAGTTTTAACATTACCAAATCCTGATTAGCTTTGTGGATTAATCAGGTTTCAGGCCTAACAGCCAAGATGGATTTTACCTAAAGCTCTATTCACAGTTGACTGGGCGATACCTGTTATAATTTACAGGCACTGGCAGATCTGCTTCAGATAGCTCCTTGGAAGTAATTATCCGTTTTGCTTCACGGATGCCACGTGTAATATATTCCGAAACACTAAATTACATAGAATTTACTGATGTCTTGAGTTTTTTATTCAAACTCAAGACTGATCACATTCATCAAGAGGGCCACAAGCCTGGAACCAGTTTCCAAAGAACTGTAGTTTGTTTATCATGCAAAGGTAGCGACTTCACTCTGCTTTCCTGCGAGAACAAAGCAATTTTGATTTGAGACGTGTTTTGCTTGGACAATCTGAGACTGCTTAATCCTGAAATTACAAAATTCAAATCGACTAATGATTTGCCTGAGTTTTGAAGTGAAACCTAGCTTCACAAATGCTGCTATCAAGGCAAATTCCTTATAATTAAAAAGAATCTGTTATATGTACAGGATGCAGTTATAAGGACTGAGAAATACAAAGTTTTTCTGCAACCCCTATTCTGTTCTCCTTGAGAAGGCAGAAGGCTGCATGCTGACAGAAAGGAACAAGATACCAAAGAGGGCTTCCCTGTAAGGGGAACCCTTGATACCAAAAGGGTTACTATACAGAGGTATTCAAGGCCGGGCTGGATGGGGTTCTGGGGAGGGTCCTCTGCCTGTAGAAGGTGCTTCAAACCAGATGATCTTTAAGGTCACTTCCGACCCAATCCATACTATGAAAACTTTGTGCTGCTTGCTCTTTTGAGACTTGAGAGCACTTTCTTCATGACCTTCCCAGACCAGTGATGATCTCCATATTGGGAATAAGACCACTGATGATCTCCATATTCTGTGAATATCAAGAAGGGAAAAACCTCTAGTCTCACTAGAGTGATCCTAAGATACTCAGCTATTAATGAAGACATTCAAAATAGTCCCTGTTAGAGAACAAAGGGAAGAGCAAGGGAAGGAAAATTGCGAGGCATGTTGTTTCATTTTTTAGTAGCCAAAATGATGCAAGAACCACATGCAAGGGTATTATTAACCTCACTACAGTGAGAAAAAAAATGATAATAAAAAAGAAATTTATTCATTATTTGTGGTTTGACAGTTTCTTCTATATGTTGGAATGAAACATTATGTGAAATTAGTAAAACTAGAAGTTCAAACATGATTCCCCAGAAGAAATTTCGCAGTGCAAATGCCCCTAATCACCTTGGAATATTCAAGAACACAGCTAAGCAAGGCTCAGCTATTTCAGGAGCAGAAGGTCTTAGAGCTTAATATTGTCAGAAATATCAACTTCTGTCCTTTTGCTCTCCTATCTTACCTACTTTCCTTTATTATTTTTCTTTATTATTTTTATCTTTTTTTTTTTAATAAGGTTGGCCAATTCCTGTGGAAAGATGGACATTTCAAAAGTCATATTTCTAAAGACAGGTTTCTCATATGAGTAGTGCAGGAGATGACTTTGCAGCAGTTACATTATATGTCTGGAAACAAGATGAGAAATCAAAACCTCCAATCTTTCATAATTTTTTTTGCTCTCAGTATTCATTTCCTTTAAGAGAATCTGAATCCTCTTCTTAAATTCTCAAAGCAGCTAGTAATGGCTTTGGGTTTGACTTGGTCCAAAAATGTAAAGCAAATTCAATCAAGTTTTATGTAACGGAGACAATAAACAAACTTCTGTAACCTACTCCAATTTCACTGGCATCTTTTAATCCAAATTCTATTGTGGGAATTTTTTTAACAATATAAGCTGTAAATCTGGATTCAGATCCATTTTTCCCCTATTGCTCAGACCCAGTTTTTCATTGGAGCCTGCTACAGAATTAAGAGTATCCACAAAAAAGCTCTAGATCCTGATACATTTTAGTCAGGTGTTTTTCAAAACCTATCTGCAGAATATTCCGATACAGATTCTAATACAGAATCTGTTTAAGAATACTTAGGAATCTTTGGAAGGCATTAGTGAGTGTCATCACACCTTCTCCCTCTCAACAGTTGAATATTCACCTTTGTACCATCCTGTCGCTAAGGAACTTTTTTTTATTTCATCAACTTCAACTGATCTTGTTTTGCAGGCAGGCCTATGTGAGAGTGAAGCACAGTGGGAGAGGCTAGGCAAAGTGAAGGAAAATGGCAGCATGATCACAATTCCCAGCAAATCCTGGACTAAAATCCTTAGAAGGATGCAATAGCATGGGGTGCTGACCCTAGCCAGCAACCAACACCCATCCTTCCTTGGCTCACTCAACTCTCCTGTGAGACAATAATTTTTAAAAAATCAAAGGAAGGAAAATAGCTTATAGATAAAGATATTGACAATTTAATAAGAAAACCAAAAGCTGTGTAAGCAAAGCAGAAAGAGGGTATTCACACCTTGCTGTTGGCAAGCAGGCAGATGTTGAGCCACTTTCTGGGAAACAGTGCATCCCCACATGTAACAGTTGCTTGGAAAGAAAAATACCACTTTTCCCCAAACTTTTACTGTTGAGCACATCATACTGTATGGAATATCCCTTTGGTTAATTCAGGTCACTGTCCCAACTATGCCCCTACTCAATCTCTTGCCCACTGCTAGACTATTCACAGGGGGAAGCCTAGACACTGTGCAAGCAACGTGCAGCAGTAGTCAAAACATCAGTGTTACCAACACTGATTTAGCCACAAAGCACGAGCTCCTTGTGAGCTGCTATGAAGTACATAACTTCATCCCAGCCAGGAGCAGTACAAATATACATACCATGGCAGGGTATAAACCCAGTCTAGGGTACTGGGTACACCCTAAAAAGAGTTGGGTTTCCTTGTTTTTAAGGAGTCTATCTCATGTGTTTAACTCCAGCTTTCCATGGCTGTAGGATAACTAACAAAAAATGCAGAAGGACAGAACTTTGGGTTTGAGCACTTATCTGCCGAGTAAGTACTACAAAAAATAGTATGATTTCATTAAATTAGAAGAAAGAAGTAAAAGCAGGACAACCTCTCATTCTTGCAGATTATTCTTAGACTTTAACACTTCCACTTCTTAGGAATCCTCATTTAAATATCATTTCTCACTCAACCCACCTCCTTACAATCCCAAGAGTTCAAGCAAGTTAAGGTTGGTTTACCCATGTTCAGCATCATCTTTTTTCCTTTAATTTTCAGCCTTAGATGGAAATGGTCTCTGTAAGTGGTTCTGCTGCCCGTCTTATGCCTGATTGCTTTAATTAAAATGCTACAAGGGATGATTTAAGAGTCTCATCATCAGGCTTGGCATAATTAGACTCCCAGACCCAGTGTCAAATGCTCCCAGGGCTGCCCCAACCTTTCATCCTTCTAAGGCAGCTGTAGGCAGTACTATACAACATGCATTGCAGTAAAAACTGTTTCTGAAAAAAAAAAGCTTTAGAAGAAAGTTTTTGTCTTCTTTCTTGAAACATAAAAAAATTCCCTTGGCACTTTTTCACAGAGTCCAGATTTCTGTTTATAACCACAGCCAAAGCAGCACTAACATCTATGCCAGAAGTAGTTTTTTTTTAGTAATGCCAAGCGTATGAAGTTGAAAATTGCCTGGTGATCCCTCTGGAGCAGAACACAGTATGTAAATAGCCTCACTATTTATATCCTATATAGGGCCAGTTTCAAAATAAAATGAGAAAATTAAATGGGAAAAAGAGGTCAGTGCACTCAGATATTCTCCAGCACTTGTCAGCATCAATTACGCACAAAAGATCAAAGCATCAGAAACAGAACAAGACTGTTTTCAAGGTGTCTCAGATCCTACTGTACTGAGTTGACAACTGGGTATGTACCACGAAGGCTTGCCAGACAGAGCCAGAAGTGAGCCACTGTGGTCATTGATATGGGTCTAGTCTCTTAATTTCTACATTTTCTCTTTGTTCTTGGAGACTAGGTTCTAGCTTTTCCTGAACTGTTTTCCTGAACTTTTCCTGATTGCTGTTTTACATGTACTGCTTTTACAAATTAGAGAACACTGAGGAATCATCTTCACTGTTAAAAATTCTTGCCTGTTATATAAAGGTAATATTACTACAAACGAGCAGCTAAAATGTTAGTTTCTGGAACACCAAGTGAAGCAGGACATACACATTACTAAAATCTCACAGCTGGGGCCTTGTAGAGAGAACTTACACAGATGTAGTCAGTTTAAAGAGGGCACATGGTAGTTTAAGTAAGCAGTTACCATAAATGATGCACTTTCACCACTGCTGCGGTCCAAGTCTTCCAGCCTTTCTGCACTCCCCATTTCTATAAGTGTTGCTGCACTGCCATCTGGTGGGGAAAACTCATAGGAAGAAGGATCGTCATGGAGGCATATGAACAGAGGCACTGCAGTGAGTGAGAGGAAGAGAATCCTGAATTCCAGCTCCAGTAGTCGTATTTTAGGATCCAATTCCAAAGCAACATGCAGATACACGGATAACTGCCATATAGTTTCTACATAATAAAGAAACAAGAGCAGGAGACTTGGGCTGAGTATCAGTCAGACAGATGCCACAGGCGCCAAAGACTGTGACCAGACAACAAATCAAGCCACGTGAATAGAAACTGACATTGTAATATTAATTATCTGATGGCCCACATGAACAGAAACATTTTCTAGGGGAAAGATAAATTTACATTCAGCAAGTAAGTCACTAACTGGGAACTATTATTAAAATTACTCAGAAGTGCACAGTGCTCAAAGGGCACATGTAATTTATGGATGTATCCCTTCTTTGGGTTGGTCTAGTTTTACAGTAAAATGCACTTAACTAAAGGGCAAACTATGGCCTTTTTTAGTCAACTAAACAAACTAGTGCCTTACCTTGTGCCACTGGCTTTAATCAACTTGGGAATGCAGTGCCCATTCTAACTTAGAACCTGTAAAAGGGTTCTATTTACCCCGTATTTCGTTGGTAGGGTTGGTCCAATATAGTCCAGAAAGGACCTCTTTAGAAGAGTCAAAGGTCAACTGGAAGTGCTGCTGAGTTCTTTTCTCTGCATGTCCAACCCTAATACAGATGGTGCAAACAGTTCTCTTGCGTCTGGCTCTGAAGAGGAAGCAGAAGGGATACTCCTGGGCAGACAAAGATGTCCTCTCACTTCAGTGAGAGCCAGCTTTGAAAGATGACAAGAAAGTCTTTTGTGGTTTTGAGGTGGTTTTAAGACAAAATGTATCCCATCAGCTGCCTTTAGCCAATGAGTTTCAAGCAGGGACTTGAGATAATGGCATGGAAATATGACTGATCTATCCATTAATACAGCATGTCACCACCAAATGGTATTATTTATGTTTTATGAGTCTAAATGTGTTTTGTATGTTGCTGAGTATGCTTCCATTAACTCTCAGGCACAAAGGAACATTTTTGCATTTGGCAGCAGATTGTAGACAGTGTGTGAAAGCAGAAACTGGGAGAAGTGCAGCTGAGGGCTGCCATTCTCAGCCACAGGCACTAACTCGATAGCAAATCCCGGCCTACATCCTGGCATGGTAGAGTTTGAGGTTAGTGCTTTCATAAATACAAATTTGCTATTGCAAAAGGGCGTGATTCAGTTCACATACAGAGAGTTGCCAATAGTAATCAAAGCGTTCTTCCTCTCTGGGTCATGTCAAAGTTGAGATCCAGGTATCTCAGGATCTACCGCCGTGGTAATAACCAGACTAACATGGTTCTCTGGGTAGGTTATGGGCAGTGCCTGACAACAGATTTCAAAGAGCAAGGGACTGATTCACTCTTCAGCACCTTGTTTTGAGTACAAGAACACACTGAGTTACTGTGAGGCCTTATCCTGAAAAATTTTATACAATTCTAGGAAACTAAGAAGTGACAGACCAGGGGGTGTGCGTCTCCATTCCTATTTGGAGGACAAAGGGATGACCTTCTCAGGCTCAGTACTTAAGATAATAAAAAGAAAACTATACAGAAAGCCAAGTATATGCCACAGATTTTGAATAACATCCTTGCTTTGACACAGTATCAAGCACTTCAAATAGTAGGCCTCAACCTAACTTGGCTAATTTCTGTTAAATTAGTCAGTGAACTGATATGCACAGTCAGGATTTGTCCCTATCATTATTTATTCCATTAATTGTATCAGCTTAGAGTCCAGTTTAATTCAGTGTGAGTTTGGTTCTAGGTACCTCAGAGATAAAATCTTTTTTTCTTTTTTTTTCTATTTTTTCTCTTTTTTTTCCCAAAAATGTGATTCTGAGGTCGCTGAAATCCACAGACTCTCCCAGACGGGCATCTTTTCATTTAACAGAAGAGATGGCTGACAGGCAAAAATTCACACTACAGTAGGTAAGGAAAATGGGGAATTTTCAGAAAATGGCAATTAACTCTTCAGGAACATCACACAGTCTATCTGCTTGACTAGATAACAATGGATAAGCTGACAAAAAGGCCAGTAAGAACTGCCTGAGTAAGAGAGAGGTGTAGAAACAGACCAGTGATGACAAGATAACAGTGCTGTTATTGTTAGTTTCTTTTGCTGCTTGCCTGTGTCTTTAACTAGAAGCAGCTAAAATACCTACATCTAGAATAATGAAACTGAGCAAATGTCACATGAACAGACACTTCAAGAAGAATCATAAAAGCACTGGAAGGAAAAATGGAAGTAGAGACACCACTGGAACAGAAAAGACCAAGATATGATGAAATTCAGAAACTAGAGGGAGACAGACAAAATAATAAGTTCACTGAAGTCAAACATCTCCTCCTGTGGGGGATTGCTGGTCCCAAAAGAGGAAAAAAGTCAGTAAATTCACTTTCCTTGGTAATCATATTTGCTCCATTATAGCTTATATTAAAAAGTCCCCCAACAGAAAGGAGGGTAGGCAGATGAATCAACAGATAACTTTACCCTGCAGTTCCACTGGGGGTGTGATGGATGTTTAAGTATTTCCAGTCACAGTGTCAGAAAAACACGAGGAAGAGTCTTGCTTCTTAACTGCAAATGCTTAGGAAGTTTGGAAAGGGCAGACACCATTACTTAATGAAACGACACCATTACTGTCATGAAATCATGACAATGGAACAAACCCCAAAACCTTAGTGATAGTCCATTGCTTGGGAACTTTATAGGTTTGGAAACAGAAACTGGCCAGATTAAAAATGCCAGATGTTAACCAAGATCCAGACCTTGTATTACTATTCAGACTTGTACCAAATCAGCCTGCTTCTGAATTTCTCAGCAAAGTTCTATGTTTAACAATTTAAATCCAATAAATTTAAACTTTGTGTTTAGAGAGCAGACAATCCAAAATCCAGATCTGGATCTAAACCACAGAGAAATAATCTTGGAAATATCACCTCTTCTTCCAAGAATTTCCAACTGAATATATTTCACAGAACCACAGAATCACAGAATGGGTAAGGTTGGAAGAGAGCACAGTTGGGTCATCTGGTCCAACCTCCCTGCTCAAGCAGGGTCATCCTAGAGCACATTGCACAGGATTGCATTCAGACTGTTCTTGAATATCTCCAGAGTGGGAGACTTCACAGCAAAATCTGTTCCAGTGCTCAGTCACTCACACAGTAAAGTTCTTCCTCGTGTTCAGGTGGAACTTTCCATGCATCAGTTTGTGCCTGTTGCCTCTTGTCCTACTGCTGGGCACCACTGAGCAGAGCCCAGATCCCTTGGCACCCTCCTGGTCAGATACTGACAGACATTAATAAGGTCCCCTCTCAGTTGTCTCTTCTCAAGGCTGAACAGGCCCAGCTCCTTCAGCCTTTCCTCGTGACAGAGATCCTCCAGTCCCTTTGTTGCCCTCCACTGGACCTGCTCCAGCAGCTCCAAGTCTCTCTTGGACTGAGGAGCCCAGAGCTGGACACAGCACTCCAGCTGTGGCCTCACCAGGGCTGAGTAGAGGGGCAGGATCTCCTCCCTTGACCTGCTGGCAGTGCTCCTCCTAATGCACGCCAGGACACCGTTGGCCTTCTTGGCCACAAGGAAGGGCACACTGCTGGCTCATGGACAACCTGTTGTCCACCAGGACTCCCTCATCCTTCTCCACAGAGCTGCTTCCCAGCAGATCAGCCCCCAGCCTCTACCAGTAAATGAAAGCTGCTTCTGTCTCTGTAGCAAAAGTAATGAAGTAACACATGGACAAACCTTCAGGTTCTCTGGACTTAAGTGCCCCTGTCCCTAAGCTATTTGCAGTCTCTGGTGTCCGTGATCCTTTGAGCAGGGCATTCCCCCTTAGATCTCTGGACAGACTTCATACTCTGAGATCCTTCAGTCAGGGACCAGAGGTAATAGCAAAGTAAAGTCTTCTGTTCCTCACTTTTAATATGGGAATGTATGCTAGTGGTGAAAAGCACTGGAAAACCATCCATAATTCCACTGTGAAATTAACTGTGCGCTTACAACCAAGCTGAAACAATTTCCAGCTATTTTATGCTACTCATTTAACTTCAAATATTTCAACTTTAAGATTTGTTATAAAGAGAATGTACTAAAGGCAAAGAGTCGCTAAGTAAAGTTTCCTCCAGTTTTCCACCCATCAGATGGTTATTATCCTTAATAATGCATACAGAGCAGAAAGCACTTCTCTTCCCACCACTTGATACAGGATGCATCTTTTGGACATTATAAGCTGTCCCCTATCACAAATCTATCATGTTTGTACATACCAGCTTCCTCCCCCACCCTCCTGGGCATCAGCAGTGCTTTTGAAATGGAACCAAATTAATTTTCAGGGAGCTTGCTGCAGTTGTATTTTATTCTTGTGTTGTCATGTCACAAATTCAGAATTATTTTAGCAGTCTATTAAACCCTTCTCTGCAGAAATTAAGTTACTTCAAATGAAAGGAAGGTATAAATAACAGGTACTGTATTTCATTCTTACTCCTTGTTACACAGATTCATTTGGGAATAATAGCCTTGTTGCACAAGGCAAGCAAGATGAATAAACAAGGATTCAAAGCAGTGTAACATTACAAGCCAACCTCACAATATAAAAAGCCTCATCAGTTAGTGTAAAACTACATTGGTATTGGCCAGTGGCTGCACAGCTCCATTCTCCTATCATGAGACTGTTGCAAAAGAGCATCTGATAGTGTAGCTGTATCATGTCACAAGAATCTGCTTGGTGACTGTGCCAGAAGACTACAACTGATGTTGTAGTGATATCTTAAAGGGACACTCCTGAGTCGTTGCTGCTTGATAACAGCACATTCCTGTCATAAAGGCAAACCATCTCTGGGCTGCAGCACATGGGATCATTAACACCTGATATGTATCCAGATACTGCAGCATATGGGGAGAAATGCCAGAAGCAAACAGGTTTCATATCATCTGATTTTGGGTGCCTAAATTAGAAGGCTAATCACCTCATATCATCCAGAGACAGAAACACAAGCATTCAAAATACAATTTATAGCTACAGCTTAAGCCTCCTGAAAGAACCCATTGCTACACTAGAGGAAATTAGTCTAAGATAAATATTCACATTTAGATGTCCAGTGTTTGACAGACTGGCTTGATTTAAATAAATGTTTGCAAGATTATAATGCATAGGGCACCCAAAGACTCACCAAACTCAAACAAACAGAAGCGGTGAGCAAACCCTTGTATCTATAAGTTAACATAAATCCACTTATATCAGTAGAGCCTCACTAGCTCCAAACTCTCAAAAAACCACACCAAAACTAGTTTGCTGCTGTATTCGCTTCCTGTTACAAACAGGCAGGCAGTTTCACAATAAGGTATACTCAGTAGGTAATTAAAAACTGTAACACATAAATGCAAGAAAAAACCCCTAGAGATAAGTCAGTGCTACATCTGTTGGTATAATGCTTCCTTCATTTCTTTCAAAATGCATTTTTAATAGTGTAGATGTGCACCTTGCTGACCTCACTGAATGCCCAACTACATTATCACCATTTTAGTCCTGCTGTTAAAAGGAACTGCATCTTTTATACATGTCTAAAAAAGCTTATCAAACCAAGTTTTCAAATCAAATAGAATAATTTCTTTGCAGTATTCTTGAAATACACTGTGGTCCTCTTTCCTTTGAGCTGCAGTTCAGAATTAATCAAGATCTCACATAAGGCTACATGAAAAAGATCAACAGCAGGCAAACCAAGCCAAGTGCTTCCCCAGCTCTGCCAAGAATTAAACACAGAGCTCCATCAGCAGGAGGGCTTTCTTTGGTAACAAAATCTGTCTCAGCCTGTATGTAAAAGGTTTCCTAAGGCTGAAAATTAAAGCTTAAAGACCACAAGAAAAGCCTCAAGACAAGGAGAGCTCCTATAGAAAAAATGCTGTATAGAATTTCCAAAAATAAATAGGTAATAATTATTTCTAGTAACAACAGTAATAGCAAAAATAGTCCCTCTTCTTAATGATTCTCCTTCCCTAGAGGTCTTGGCATGCTTTATAATTTATATAAGCAGCAGTGTGCGGTTCACTTAATATTGAAATCCAGCCATCTCTGAGCACAACTGAAAAAGACAGCATCAAATTACATTTCATTATGTAGGGAAAAAAAAGCTATATTAATTTGAAATCACAAGGGAAGTTTCACAAGACATTTGGAGAAAACACCAGGGCTACAAACTACTCCCTGGAAAAGTGCCATTGAATATTTAACAAACTGAAATGGTCAAGACTTTTTGCACGTCAAAAGGAAAACCTAGACTGCACTTCATCCCCTAACCCCTGCCAGCACTGCTCTGAAACAAGCTGGGGAGGCAGTTCATCAGTGATTGAAAGGGAGAAGCCCAAACACTGTATGGGAGTGCTCTTAAGAGCAGCTCTTTAAAAGGTTTGAAAAATGCACAGGCACTACTTGCACTGGAAATGGATTTACTGGGAGCATGAAGCAGCCTGCTAGTTCTGTTCCACGTTGCATGTATGCAAGGGCTGACATATGGACCATACATCTGACTGATAATGTCATTAGTCTGATTAGTCTTAGCACAGTATTAAAGACAAAGGTGCAGTATGATGAATGAAACTGTAGCAATACAACACATTTCTGAAGGAAATTAGTCTGATTTGACAAGACTGCAATCCAAAGATAAGTACCTTTCCTATAGCAATTCTTCTTATTAATTAGCAGCAGTGAAGAAGGAGACTGAGCATTTCACTTCCTCCCCTTTTTATTAATATGCACAGTAAGTCAAAGCTTCCATCATACAAAGCAAGATGGCATACTGTTAGTCCTATCCCAAAGTAACACATGGACCTCCTGTAATGCAGCACATACAAACACTTCTAACTCCTTCTGCTCAGCTTTTCCATCACCCATCATTCATTCTCATCACTGAAAGCCACCAAAAGCATGTGGTATTTCTCAAGTACAGATCAAGTGTTACACTTGGAAAGTATTATAAAATAAATAAAAAATATAACTGGAGGTAAACAGAATTAAAACAGAAATTTAATCCTGTTTTTCTTTTAAAATTATCCTTATGTTCTCACCAGACCAGAAACACTAGATTGGAAATCCTACATAAGCTGTCTCTTTGAAACTCCTGTCATCTTGAATGTAACTAGATCTTACAGTTAAACAACCCCCACCACAAATAGATTAAAAATTTTTAAAAAACCAAATAAACAAATGAACAAAAAAATCCCCAAAACAAAACAAACAAACAAACAACCCCAAATAAAAACAGAAAAGGAAAGAAAAGGCAAATAAACACATGAGAAACATACTTGGGCTCACTTCATATTGTGGTATTGTGGCCAAAAAAAGGGCATCAGTCCCAGAGCTGATAATCTAGTAATACCCCAGCATGATTAAAACATGCTTCATTTGCTTTAATATAAAATAGCTAAAGCCAGCAAGACAGAATTGTCTTTTCCTTTTAACCTGTTGTGATGGCTCAACTGGCCTCTGATTACATGAGGCTTACAAGTCATCTGAACACATGAGTATGCATTTCATAACACTACAGTGATTAAGTGTCTACAGTTATCTTAACCAGTTCAGTGAGTATCTAATGCAAAGTGAGCTAAATTTACAGTGGAAGTGCAAGAGCTCTGATTATGGCAAGAGTACCACAGCCATTTTTAGTCATAATCTCCTGTCAAATTGATGCCCATAGATATTACAGAATTGTTTAACAATGAAAAGTTGCCATACTGTCACGTTCTCAGAAGTCTTGCCAGCACAAGGAATGGATTACGGAGACTAAAACTGCTCATTAATTGCTCATAAAGAGTCATCTTAAAAGGTGAAGCCCTGATATTGCACTGGAAGGAAATTTTGCTGCAGAAAAGACACCAATTAGCACATTTTATTAACTTCAGAAACTTGGCAAGGAACAAAAGCCACAGCTTTTAGTAGCTTGAGAAGATCATGCTGAACATGAAGAAAAGTGTCTTCACCAGGAGGGTAATGTAGCATTGGAAGACATAATCCAGAAAGATGGTGGAATCTCCAAGCTGCTTCCAGACAAAACCACAGCTGATCTGGTCTATCAGTAAGAACAATCCTACTCTCAGAGGGATGTTGGGTGAGAATATGCTCAAAGACCTCTTCCAAACAACTTTTCCAAGATTCTGTGATCTTGTGGGCAGACACAAACCGAGCCAAACACTATCTGCAGCAGGAAATGGCTGCAAGAGCCCCTAGTACAGCAGTAAGGCCATACACCCAGACAACTCTCACGCAAAGGCTCACACAAGATCTTGCGCAGATGCTTTTGTCAGCAACTGCGTTTTTTTTCAAGATGCTGATTTTGGCACTGCCTTCTACCTATCAGAAAATATTGTAGCTGAATGACTGAAGCACACCAGCCACATCCTCGTCTTTTCCCTGTGACACACAGTTTTGCCTATCAGACATGCCTTTGCTGAAACATGAAGATGTTCCACACGTTCAAGTTAGAGGGGAGGTCTGGCACACCAGGTTCCTTTCAGAACAGCTGGTGCTGGCATGTAGCTGGTTACAAATGCACAAAAAACCTTAGCATAGCAATGGGAGTTCAGTAGAGGAAAAATGCCCTCTTCTTTTCCTGTTACAGTCTTCATGGTTTAACTTGGAAAAAAATTCTCTGCTTCAAAAGCCTTTCATGCATGTGAATGTGATTTTCAGCTTGTCTCTCAACTTCACTGGTTACAAAGTCTTGTTAGGAAAAAAATAGTAACTAGAAGGACTCCAGGGTAAATGAATTATAAAAACTGACAAACCTTTCTTGTGTCTGGTTGCACCCTTCACCCCCACTGGTACAAAACATCATTTTTCACATCACTTAAAAATTGTGTGCATTGGACATTTCTGTATATGCCAGTAAACATACTTGCATCTCAAGCTTTCTTGTAGTCACTGGTATGATTTGTTCTGCAGGGTAAGTATAGTTTTAACTAGGTGGTGCAGTTCCCAAGACATTTTTTTTTTTCCTTTTATTTAAGTTGTGGCCCCAAGACCTTACAAAGAATCTTGGTGGGGGGGGAAAGCTGTGGGTGGTATCCAGGGGGTTGCCTTCAACTGCAAAATTTTTGCTCAATTTTTAACACTTGATACCCTTCTCATTTCAGTAGTAGAAGAGAAAATTGATAATAAATACACCTCTTGCTGTGACTAAAAAAGTAGAAAATCTTTGAATCAAGCTAGCTGTCAGATACTGTAAAAAGAGCACTCAGAAATTAATAAATCTCCAAAAGATTTATTCTGTAATCCAGAAATGGAATGGGCTAAAATTCAGAGTCCTGAATTCTTATGATCTGCTGCAAAATTAAGAAGAACTCCCTTTGGTTCCCCACGTGAACCAAATTAAAAGGGAAGTTACTGAAATGACCAATACATCATACATGGCAATCATAGTGAGGTCTTGCTCCCAAATGAAGCATTTTATTCTTCCCCATAATGAAAAGTACTAGGTGAAACTAATAAGTAAGGTATAACTAATAGGCATGAGATATGTTCATGCCAAGACTGGGGCACCTGTTTGGAGTGGTTCATTCTCTAACATGTCTTTTCTTAGCCTTTTATCCAGTTTGAGGGTTTAGTGTTTTCCTCCTACCTCACTAATACTTCTCTCCTTGTTACTTCAGTTTCATCTTCCTTCCCCCAAATCATGGCTTTACATTTTACCTCTCACTCTTCCTCAGAGATATTTAGGATGTTCAGTAGACAAAGTCTTGACAAACTCAGTCAAACCAGCATGCCCCAGCAAACCACAGATCTTCACATATTTTAATGCCTGCAGACTTCATGTAGCATGATTTCTTTCAATTTTAATACAGATTTCTAGGAATTCTATCTAAGTATGCTTTTTAACAAAAAAATCTTAAAATGTTAAAACATTGGAAGTGAACTGCTTGAAACAACCTTCACTTAAATACTGCATCTTTTTTAGAGTAAACTCCTCTATTTCATTGTGTTACTGCAATGAAGACTGAAAATTTTCCCTAGTAAGGCATCGTGTTCTCATCTGGAGTTACTAGTATATATTAAGTCAACTTTGAGACTTCAGAGAAAGAAGAGAAATATATCTATGTATTTAAATCCATCTCCAGCTAAGGATCATTTTTATGCCCTTCTCTGAAGTTCCACCAATGTCGCTATGTTGGTTTTGGATAGAAAGTTCTAAACCGGACATAAGAATGTAGCACTCTTACCAGTATTTCACGCAGAGGTAAAACTACATCTGTTTGTTTATTTGCTATTCCAATTTTCAGTACAGTCCCAGTGTTCATAGCAGAAACGTTTTGAACATCACTTCAGTAAAAAACTGTATCGTGGTAGGTACTCACTTTGATAATTACTGCTCTAAGTTACTCCCTTTCAGGAGTTTCTTCAAATAGGTGTGGCCAGTATTCTCTACTCCTACACATACTATGTTTTATTTATCTGTAAAGAATGTGATGACTTCAATAATTTAGATTACACTGTAATAATGCAGCATTATAATTACAGTATTATTTGCTATTAAATAATTTAAATAACATTTCAGAACACTGCTAAAATGCTGAATAATATAAAGCAAACAGTATTCCAGGCAAACCTTGTCAGAAAACAGACACCCTGTTTTCTTCCCAATAGCAACTTTTTAGATCAGCCATGAAGCCAGATTTTCATCCATCAAATATATAAGCACTCAGAGCCAAGTTTCATTGGTTTCCCCCACCAAGATGTTAGAGTGATAAGACAAATGCCTTTGAGAAATTCAAGTACACTATATTCATTACGCTCTCTTTATCAGCTAGATCTTTGATCTTGTCAAGTGATGACAGTTTTGTTTGACAGAACATGTTTCCATAAAACCATCTTGACTGACAATAATATGCTCTTCGTCTCTAACCTTTGTAGATGGCATCCAAACTGTTCTGCTCTGTTGCCAAGACTTCTGTGAAAGTTGCTATTCTGTTGAGTGGTGGATAGTTCCTTATAATTCTCCTAAGTATTTGTATTACAATGACACTTCTGAATTGTTACGGAGCTTCTCCACTCTCCAATACTCTTTAATATTTAATTAGTGGCTCAGAACACAAATGCTAGATTTATTTATCTAGTAGGACTTCAGAACTGCTCGTCATAACACTTACTTTTACCCAGTACTCCCCATATTGCACTTTGACTATAATGAATAAATGTATACTACCTATACTACAACCCCTACCAAGAGGAGGGTTGAAAAACAGAGCAGAAACAGCTGCTGAATATTTCTAGCTGTTCTGCATCACTATTTATAATTTTACTTTCAGTTTAGCAACAGATAACTCGACCCAATTTACATCTATCAACTGGAGGCCGATTGATAATATATCTTATTCATAATACACTTTCATAATATACCTTAAAAATGCCATCTTACTACTGTTAGATTTTGGTATTCACTTTACCCCCCAGGGACAAAGTACACATCAAGTTAGACAAAAATGTCCTTATATCAGTTTTACACTGAAAGAACTGGGGAAAAAAACAGTACAATAAGATTGTTTAAGTAATGGTGTACATGGAAGAAAACATACTTCATTGAAAAAAATCAGATGAAACTGCAAGCAAAATTTAGATAACTGCTACTTCAATGCTTTTCACTTGACTTTGAATGTTGGCAATTATTTTTTATTATTTTTACAAGATACAGGGAAATATATAAACCTAGAAGACTCTTAATTGTTGTACAATGTAAAAATAGAACTGTCGCCTGTGAGAAACACAGCTGAAAGAAATCACTTTTAAGAGAACCAGAAAATACTTCACCTTGGATACCAACAACCCTGACACACACTCTGCATCTCATGGGTTTGAAGCAGTGTACAGGGAGTTGAGAGACAGAGAACTCTGCAACCCTAATCTTTTCCAACACAAACAGAAAACAAAGGTAGATTCTGAGCTGTAGTTAAAAAGTGACCGTCAGAGCTGGACAGACACAGAGGTGTTCTGACTCCTTCTCTTGATTAGATCATTGCCTAAGGGTTGGTGAATTTCTAATACAGTTTTTTATGCAGCAAAAGTTTATTCCATTCTGTTTCTCTGAGGAGTGGGAGGAGATGGCAGAGAGGCATCCATGCCTCTCCCAATATGTTCACTGCTGTTGTGCTTAGCTGTGCATATGCCAGGGACATGAAGCATATGGCCCGGGGGCTGGCACTGTCCCGTTTAGCAGATGTCTTCAATACATTCTGCCATAAAAATCTTTTGGGGGACTGGTTGACTGCTTTTTATCAGACAATTCTCTCTCTCTAGTTGATAGAGAGTTATTCACCTTAACTGAAATCCCACTAAGCCCCTCAAGAGAAGTTGTGTAGCTTTTCATATCCAGCAACTAGAAAATAAGATTTTACTATTCTCTCAAATTAAGTCTGCACCTAGCAGATACATTGACTGCAAACTGACTACCAGGTGCCACAGGAAGACATAAATCTTCCTAAAGTAGTTATGCAGCTTTGGTTTTTTGGACCAAGGAATCAGAGACAGGAATCAATCTTCAAAGGCAGACACTCTTCCCCTTGTGGCATTACTCCAAAGCAGCCATGGATGAATACACCTGTAATTTGTGCAGGCCTGCCATGCCAGCAGGTAAAGAGGAAGACTCACACAGCTTACAAAAAAAAAAGCAAGAGAGCAAGTAGCTATTTGGAAATCCACTGTAAATTAATCTTGCATGTTGGCATTGTTAAGATTTACCAAATTATTCAAACGGTGAACAATATTTAATCCTGTGGGCTGTTTACAAACTCTGCCTGAATTGTTTTACGGACAGTTAATTCCCACTTCTGGTTTGTGCATTTGACAATCCCTTCCCCACGGGGCTTCCAATGTTTGGCACATCCATCAAGACGATGGACAAAATAATACTGATAGAAATTATTCCTTTTTGCCTTTGTAGAGGACACACCAGACAGTGGAGTAATGGCTGGATGGGAGAAAAAAATGCTGTTGGCACAATATCAATGCCCTATACCAAATCACATGAAAAAACTAGAAGGTCAAAGCATCAAAGGCAATTACCTCCTAGCCAGTGAGCTCAAAGGCAGAAGACTACCCAAAACTGACTTAATTTCTATTTTTTTTTTACTTTAGTTCTTGTTATAAAGGCTGGATACTTTCACCAAGGATCATGATCTGCTTTAGGTGAGCTCAACATCTGTATCACCCTAAAACTTCTACATCCTCACTTACAAATTAGAAGGGAAAGAGTAGCACACTTTGTGATCCCTCATGAAAATACTTTACAGAATAAGACCCAAGAGAACCCAGAAGAATTGCCCTTCAAGTGTCTCAAACTTGGAAACTGATGTTCCACATTGAGCATTCTCTTCCCCCCAACCAGTGGTAGAACATTCCTGTTCCCTAGCTGGTGACATGAACATGCCAGGCTTGTACCAGGTAATTCTTCTGATAACCACGCAAACAACTCACACAAGAGACCTCTTTATTGATTCCCTGATCAATGTGGTCAAACACCCTGACTAAAAATGAAATTAGATTGCCTCAACAAAGTCCACTCTTCATTGAGCAAGGGTCTGCCTTAAAAGGAAGAATGGGAAGGCTTTTATAAATGACTCAACAAAATAAATAGTACATTTTTTCAATCAAATTAAAGAAAATATGTATTATTTCCCCTCCACCCGCTTCTGTGATCCCCTAGGGCCAGATTCCTTGTGTCTAAATCACAGATTAATCCATCCTTTAAGAACAATTATAAGCTTAGCTCCCCAGTGTTTTCACTATGCAGTTGTAAATAGCCCAATGGACAAACTTCTCCTCCCCTCTTCGGGAGGCTATTCCCTAGCCTAATACATTTCACCATCCACTTGGAATTCAGTACTCCACAGATCACAAATTCTGAACAGATTGAGGAAAAAGTGTCTAATTCTCCTGACAAATTACAGTCCATGTAACCGTAATGAATTTTCCTGTATCCTTCTCTGAGAAGTTAACCACCTAATTTCTGAGACTTTCACTAGTGTGTTACCATTTTGAAAGGCAGCATAAGAAGCATATCTGAAAAGATTTAATTAACAGAGCTATTTCTGCCAATTGCTGCCTAATCCTTAAAAACCTTTTTCATTGTCCCCTACCTTGCAAAGCACTTACAAGCACATTCTTCCCCAACTATATGCCCCAAAGTCCCAATGAAATAAAGCATGCTTCATGTTTTCCATTCAAGCCAATACACAAAGTATTACATATAACTGAACTATTTCAATCTAGTATGAGCCCAACCTACCTGCCCAAACCACTCAGACATCTGTGGATGACTAGACTAAGGAGATTACATGAAGAATTAATACAAGTTTTACATGATTGCCATCACCTGTTCAAATTGAGGAGTGTAAGCCATGTAGCCATTGCTATCTACATAAACCCTTTCTCCCCTGTAGCCCGTGAGCACTATGGGGCTATTGGATCCATGATATGATCACAATCTTTGCTTGGATATTAGATCTATGATATGATCGCAATCTGTGATCAGTCTTGTCTTCTGACTGTTCAGCTTTTCATCTCTGCAAAACCATAATGAATTTGACAATGGTAGTGCAAAGTGATTGCTTCAGGTGACCTCAGCAATGTCACTCACATTTTAGGAAATTAGAAGCTACTTTAAACATTTCTACCCACAGTCTCATGATTAGCCTGTTGAATTGTCTATCCCGATGAAATGCAAAAACAAAATAAACTACTGCCTTGACCAGGATTATTAAAGAAAAAAATGAGGGTAGAAAAAGTTATTTTCTTGATGCAACTTTTCCAGAAAGGCAAAAGACATTTTCAATTACATTAAAAAGAAAAAAGTATGGTATCTGTAGTGCATGGGTAGCTTGATGCAAACTAAGAGAAGGAAAAGGAAAGTAAAAGAACGTCAAGCACTGCCCATTTGTATATCTTCTGTGGAGAGAAAGATGCATGCTAGTTGTAAACATAATAGCATGTGAATGGAAGTGAGGCAGTGGCACAGCGCCAGACTGGTTTGTTTTATTTCAGAAAGCACTGAACACTGATGTATGAGATCATTTACTAGAGAAGCTGGGAGAGCAACTCACAATAAACAATTTAGTCTCCAAATGTAGCTCTTTTACTATTCAAACTGTCCACAAAGACCAAGCTGTTTTATAGATGTTTCCTGTTTCTACTTACCCAGACAAGTATTTCCTTCTAGTCTATACAAATGCAAGTCCTGGTAAGTTAAGGATTCAGCATCCACAATGACAGCACTGTGACTGCTCAGGTAAGTCATCTGGCATTTCTATTGCTAAATTCCTTTATACAGAACTAAAACATCTGAAAGTTCCATCTCAACATCTATATGTCTGGGGTTATTTGTCCCAAAACTTAGCATAAAAATCCCTGCTCTTTCTGTACACTTCACAATGGATGTGAAGAACATGTCACCATAGGATTTTATTGTAAGGTTAGTCTTTTTTTTTTTTTTACTTATTTCTGCAGCTCTGCTTTAAAGCACACAGAGAAAAAGAGAATTTAGTAGACAGTCTGAGAGACAAGACAGGTAGAATTAGTCCTTTCTGTTATATGTGCTCTGTCCCTTTCCTCTATCCTTTGAAATTCAATTTCTTGTTTGCTGATATAGCATCTCATAAAAGCTTAACCAGAATACACATAAAACATTTCTTCTGTAAATCTGAGATTTATCTTTTCAGAAGGCAGGTGTAAGTGCAAGAGAATCATACAACTACTTTTCTAAATGTAACTTGATTACAGAGCTCATACAGCTCCCAAAACTTACAGCATGGTGCTATCACATATCAGGCAGGTAATTTTATATACATTCACTGTAGTTCACATGCATACTCTGCTTATTCATAATAAGCTGCAGCTGTTGAAGTACTTATGTTTCAAAAAATAAAACCATTTGGGGTTATGCTTTGGGATTTTAGGAAATTGATGGAAAATAAATGGATTTTACCCCACAACCAATTCCGATGGAAATACAACCACTTTCCATGAAGACTGTGATTCTCTGAGATAGTACTATTCTACATACATTAAAAGTCAGTGTTAGGTACGATGTTCCCTAATAAAACTGGGCATACTTCTTCATAATATCATACTTCTCTGCTTTCTGTAAGACATACAAAACTAAAGTACAAAACAAGGTTTAAACATTGTTCAAATCCTAGGTGCTGAAACAGAAAAAAAAAAAAAAATTGCTGTAATTTGGCACTGGAGAATAGATGAGATAAAAGGTACATCAAGTAGTAGAAGATTAAAAGAAGGCATCTGGAAGAGTTAAAGAAGGATTGTGCCATCTCAGAATTAGAAGGTTATCAGTCATTAGATACCATGTATCCCCTAACATAGGGAAAAAAATCAAGAGAGTGCTGTACTCTGTACTTGCTTCTGGTCTAATAAATTTTTCCTCATAATGAGCTTCTTTTCATAAAATCTGACCCAGTAAAGCATTCACCACACTTTGGTTTTAGGTACAAGTGATACTATGCATTTCTAGGACACTATTCACATCACATAAGAATTTACAGAGTTCAAAATTTGCTTGAGAACATCAAAAGAATTAAGTTCTTGTCCTCTAAGGCACATGATTTCACTAGCACAATGCTAATCATCACAGTGCTTTCTAACATTATGCTTTCTGTCCTGGAAAACCTGGGGGTTTTCTCAGTAATTTCATCTTAAACTAAGATGTTTAGCAGTCCTAATAGAAATTATAAAATTACTTGTAATTCACATAAACAGAGTCAAAATTTCTGTTATTTCTTTCTTCCCTATTCAAAAGTAAAAATAAACACATTAGTGAGAAGGGAGAAAAATGTTTGACTGCAACACCTACTTTTCTAAAGCTGTAAAGAGATTTTTAATGCATGAGAGGTTTTAGAATAATTATATTTCCAAGAGATTACTCAAGGATTACAAGCCTCTTTCAAATATACTAATCTTAACCTAATTAATATTTCTAATTTTAAATGGAATATTTAATTGGGTAATTGACATAACTGACATTTTCAAATTAGGTTTACTATATTCACATGAAGGAATGCAGGATCTTTGAATGTCAAGACAATTTTTTAGGAATCTATGCATTGACTAAGCCTAGAATTACAGGAGTTAAATTTTGGGAATTGTGGTCGATATGAGGAGATATCATTAGGAAGAAATGGATATGTTCAGTTCAAACTACTGTTAAGTAGTTTGACTAGTGTCTGGTTATAAAGCTAATAGCTTTGTCGTCTGCAGGTCCAACTGAAAGGAGGGCTAGAGGCTTCTGATCTAAAGCAGCTCCTCATTAGCTCATAATACTGAGCCCTGGAACATAGTTGTTGTGCACATGGGTAGTTAGTCACACCACAGAAGAAAAGCCACTCTCGGACCAAGCTTGAAGTAAAGGCTCAGTCCATTAAGAAATCTTGGAGCCAAATTGTTTCTCCATGAACTTTGGGGAAATTTGAGTTTAAAGCAAGGAATCAGCAGGCTACACTGCTTTTCAGTCACAAACTTTCAGTGTGGTAGAGGAAAAAGTCTCAAATGGCTCTAGTCCTTTACATCCAGAAAGGTGTAGGACATGTTTGCAAAGTAGCACTTGCAGCCATTTAACCATACAGCCTTAAATATCTAGAGCTGTCTCCAATCCCATTTTGCTTTATTTGAAATACATGATTGTAACACTCATGCACAAAGAAACTCTGACCCTTGAACTGCTCCTCCTCCTGAGTCAGTAAGAAGATACTGGTATCTCTCCCTTGTTGTTCCACACAATAAAATATCCTAGAAAATACATATCAAATAACAGTGCTATCTTGATATTAATTTTATTTATTCTCTTTCAAGTATCAGTGTCTTTTGCCAATCCTCTCCACTAGCAAGTTTTCATCAGCAAGTACAGTATACATTAAATGCTGATCTATTTCTGCCCTCACAATATGCTGGTTTACTTCAGCAGTCAATAAACAAAAAGGAACAAAGACAAAAAATTTGGGATAAAAACAAACACTAATCATTACAAAACTGGAACTGGATGCACTTGTAGTATCAAGCTTCAGCTATATCTCCAGCAATACTGGAAGACAGTTTTAAATCAGACAGCAAGACTTGGTAACAGTTATCTGGAATGTGTTATATAAAAATTACACTATTCATGTTTCAATCTCAAATCAGAAAAGTGTGCTTTTTCAAAATGAAATTGTTTTGAGTTATAAATTGCTTAAAATTAAAAAGTGAAAACAAAGTTACCTAGTCCGTCCCNTAATAATAATAATAATAATCCTCACAACCTAAAAAACACCAAAGTAAAAGCAGAAGTAAAAAAGAAAAGGATAGAAACATAAACTGTTCCTCATGGTTTTGGATATACATACTTCAAACATGTTTAGAGATTAAAATGTCTTAGTCTCTGAACACTTGTTTTCATGATAGAGAAATCAGCCGTTATTCTACAACTTGGTGAGGCAGATTTTGTACAATGATGCCACATGCTATTTATTGAAGTCAATTTTGCCTTGCGTTTGCTTTCTTTGTGGTGCTTACCCAGAGATTTAAATTGCTTTATTATTAAAATACCAGAATATCACTCCACAACCAAGTTCTTGTTCAGTAGAGAAGCGATGCATTACTAATGCCATTTCACAGTTGAGCTATGTAGGTCTTGAGAGATTAAGGCAAGACTTCTCAAAAAGTGGACTGTGAACCAGGAAAGCTTGCCTGTTATTTTTACAGAATGACAGAATGGGGTTGAAAGGGATCTTTGGAGACCATGTGGTCCAAGTCCCTTGCTAAAGCAGGTTCGCCCAAAGCAGGCTGCCAGGATCGCATCCAGGCGGCTTTTGAATAGGAGATTCCCCGGCCTCCCTGAGCCTGTTCCAGCGAGCTTCTCCTCGCGTTAGGACGGCGCGTCCTGCCTTTCAGGTGGTGCTTGCTGCCCTCGCCCCGTCGCTGGGCGCACCGTTCCTTGGCACAGTCAGTAGCAGCGGCCCCGCCGCAGCGCACAGCGCTCGGCCCCTCGGAACCGCAGCAGTGTTCCAGGTGTTTTCAGACACTGAAAAGGAGACCCACTTGGTAAGGGTAACCCGCAGGGTAAACCCCTGAGATTACCTGCGGAGCCTTCCTTCTCCCTGCTCCGCAATCCCCGCTCCCGCGCACCGCGCCCCGGGCAGCCTCACTCGGCCCCAGCCTGGCGCCGCAGCGACACCTGGCGGCTCCCGCAGGCACCGCGGGCGGCGGGCGGGGAAGCCGCGCTACAGGCCAAGGTGACGAATATACACAAAGAAACATAGATAAACATACCCAAACAAACGTACACATTGCAGGTACGCGTATCTATGGAACACACAGATATGCATACATCTAATATACCTATATGGTATAACAACAACTTTAAAATACTGTTTGTAGCGTCCCACTGTCACAGCTTTCAGAAGCTTTGAGGTATCGGAGTTAGGACGAAGCAGGAAACTGCAGTAGAGAGGACCCCCAGACAATTCAGGACAAACCTAATCTACATCGCAAGCGCGTTTCTTTAAATTGTTATTTTAGTTCAGTGTTTAGAACAGGCACTGCTAAGGAACAACACCCAATTGCTAAACTGAATGTGACATGTATGGCAACAGCAGTAGTACAGACAGCTTTCTGCTCAAGTCAAAATTATTCTTAAGCCTGAACTCCTCCTGCACAACAAATGTATAGTTGGATCTTTAATCTAATCAGTTTATAGCCAAGGATACTGAAGTCTGCAACATGAACAGTGAGCTCCATCAAAAGTGTTTCTATACTGTGGCTTACAGATCATCTAAGCAGACAAAATCCAAGTTCACAACAGAAGTAAGCTAGTCACCAGTGTCCTGAGGGAATATTAAGGAGTCAAAAAAGACTGATATGCAAAACATTTAAAACTCACAATCACACCAGAGGAAAAAAAAATCTGAAGTGCAGTTTGTACTCCTTCCCCATGTGAGAAGCATCTGTCCTCCCATGGCCTGAACTGACAGGTGCTTGCCCTGTGCTATCTACTGGAAAGCTCAGTCTCCTGGTGCAGTAGATGGATAATCTGCCTTAAATCACACCTGACTGGTAATACCTTAACCTGAGCGCCATAACTCTGAAGCCATCTGTGACACCTGTGTGTCATTTAACAAGGTACAAAATTTATGAGACACATAGCAATAAGAAAAATTAATTCCAATTTATTTCCCAGCCATTCCTACAGAATTTTATTACATTCTTACAGACATTCTTACAGCCATTTCACTTTGTAGCTTACACTTTTAATTACAGTTAAACCATAAACAGAAGCAGCTAAAGCATTACAGGAAACAGCTTTTTCACCAAAGCAAATATTTTTCAAAATAAAACAGGTTTGATACTTTTCCATTATTCTCTCTCTAGACATCTGATCACTAGACCATTGTTAGTGCATCAGGGGCTGGACATAAACACAATGAAACTGATAGCAGTGGAAACTTTGTGTGAATTGGTGTGACAATATCATTTAGTGGCAAGGTGCTGTTCCATTCCTGAGGAGAAGAGCTCAACTCATACACTTCAGTCCTGGCTTTCTACTAGTCCCGTTTTTTATACTCCGAGTTAGTTCCCTGATGATGTGCTTCAAAGAATCTTGCTGACATCTATTCTGAATATTCTAATATCAAGTATTAGGTTATTTTACACATAAATTATTTCTACATACATGTTTCTAAATATATACAATTAATAATTTTTACCATTTTCTGTTCCCAAATAATCTAAAAAAAAATTGCCCAAGCATGTTCATTATTTGCAAGTGTTTGCTGAACCATTTTTCTGAATAAATTACACTCTGCATGAATGCCAAGACTATTTATTTATGATTGATAGTTTAAACCTTGTGATTGTTTTCTGTTTCTTCCACCTGAATGACCCAAATTTTCTAAGAAAACCATTACAAATACTAACTACCCATATTTAAGAGCTAACTCTGAAAAAGCCCAAGAAATAACAGTGTTGGCATACCATAAACACAAATTAGATACCTGAGAGTTCACAGAAAGCTAGGGGATAGTTAATATAGCAAAATACGATGTTTTCAGAGATGGACTTTTCTTCATCTGGCATTGTGTACTTCCCAGAATTACAGCTCTGGAGATGTTTCCCAGTTAATACCCAGCCCTATTACTGTAAAAAATATCCTGCTCCTTGCGTGATCACTGAGCAGAGCTCTGGCTTTGTTCTTGAGCCTGCAGTCTGCACAAAAACTTTCAAGAAAAGGGCTCACAAGCTGGGAAGAAAAACATCAAAACCAGGTCCCACTTACCCTTGAACCATTTCCATGCTGTACTTATCTTGTCCTATTTTCCCTTGAAAGCTTTCAGCCCCGTTGAGGTTTTTTCACTTTTAAGTAATTCAGGCTACTCTAGAAATTGCCACTAAAATAACTGACACTGCTAAATCCATAACTGCAACTGAAGTGCAACATACATGAAAATTTTAGCTTGCAGGCAGCATTAGGTTTAATTTCATCTCCACTGCAACTCATAAGACTCTTCTCTGGAAATCATGTGAAAAACACACTAACATACAAAAATTCACATGTATGTCCATGTTTCGACTTGTTCATCAATAGCCTGGACAAAGGGATAGAATGTACCCTCAGCAAGTTTGCTGATGATTCAAAACTGGGGGGAATGGCTGATCCACCTGAAGGCTGTGCTGCCATTCAGCCGGACCTTGAAAGGCTGGAGAATTAGGTGGAAAGAAACCTAATGGCATCCAACAAGGCAAAGTTCAGGGTCCTCCTCCTGGGGAGGAAGAACCCCAAACACCAGCACAGTCTGAGGGCTGTCATACTAGAGAGCAGCTCTGCTGGGAAGGACCTGGGAGTCCTGGGGGATGACAAGCTGACCAGGAGCTGGCAGTGCCCTTGCAGCCAGAAGGGCCAATGACATCCTGGAATGCAACAGGAAGAGTGTGCCCAGCAGGTGAAGGGAGCTGATCCTCCCCCTCTTGTCAGCTTGTGGTGAGACCACATCCAGCGTGCCATGTGCAGTTCTGGGCTACTCAGTACAAGAAAGACAAGGAGCTACCGGAGAGAGTCCAGCAGGAGCCAAAAGGATGATGAGGGTCTGGAGCATCTCGCCTATGAGAAGAAACTGTGCGAACTGGGCCTGGAGGAGAGGCGGGGAGGAGGCGGGGAGGAGGCGGGGCAAGGTGTCACAATACAAACTAATATCTCAAACGTAGGTGTCAAGAGGATGGTGCCAGACTCTTTTCAGTGCTGCCCAGTGACAGGACAAGGAGCAGTGGCCATAAACTAAAACACAAGAAGTTCCACCTCAGCAGGAGGAAGAACTTTACAAAGAGCGTGGCAGAGCAATGGCACAGGCTGCCCAGGGAGGTTGTCAGGTCTCCCTCTCTGGAGATACCCAAAACCCACCTGGACAAGTTCCTGTGTCACCTGTTCTAGGTGATCCTGCCTTGGCAGGTGGGTTGGGCNAGGAGCAGTGGCCATAAACTAAAACACAAGAAGTTCCACCTCAGCAGGAGGAAGAACTTTACAAAGAGTGTGGCAGAGCAATGGCACAGGCTGCCCAGGGAGGTTGTCAGGTCTCCCTCTCTGGAGATACCCAAAACCCACCTGGACAAGTTCCTGTGTCACCTGTTCTAGGTGATCCTGCCTTGGCAGGTGGGTTGGGCTAGATTATCTCCAGAGGTCCCTTCCAACACTAACAATTCTGTGATTCTGTTCAGTAGTGCAGAAAGGGAACAGACCATCATTTGCGATTTCCAATTATAGAAACTTAACAGCTAGACTGTTTCTTCTTTTCTTCATTTTGTCCAGTTTCTGAAAATTAGGGGCTAGAATACAATTCTACGGATTTTACACCGCCTTAAAACAATAATCTAAATGTTTTTTAAATTATAAATACTATGTTTTCACCAGACTTGTACAGAGGTCAGCTTGATGTCACTATATCTCCAGAGTAGGTTAGCATTTGTTCTGCTGCAACACCTGCAAACTCATTTGTGCTTCCTATTCATTGTCATCTGAAGACAGGACCTCGAGCACACAGACAATTGGATAACATTATTTTTAGAGCAAGCACACCAACTGTTCTTGCTGGAGGGTTCCCACGCTAGGCACTGAGCTGAAGCTCTCAGCACAATTTGTACACAGAAGAAATCTATATAAACAACTCAGTCATGCCTCTGGGACTCTAACATTACAATTGTGGTGAGCATGTAATACTCAGGTTTTGTTAAATCCTATAGGAAATCTCATTGAAGATAACTGGAGCTCTTCCCTTCAGAAAATCAACAGAAAAAAATGCAAGTGATAGCAGTAATTCAATAACAGAGGTAAAACCAGAATCAATACAAAAAGCAGCATGATTCCAGGACCTTAAATAAACAAGAGTATTTTTCCTCTATGCCACTGTAAGAGTACAGTCTATGTAAGCATCTGGTTCATTAAGCTCTCTAGTTAAGGACCATTCAGTGTAATAGAAGTAATGAGTAACAAGGAAAACAATAAAGCAATAAAGGAAATGAATACACAAACATTAGTGAGCAGGCAGTAAGGTAGACAAAGACCAGAACTTTTCAGTCACTGACTGATGGGCTGTTAGAAGGAACTACTTAGACATAGGCAGGGGCAAAGGGTTGGGGGAAGCAGAGGAGGGAACAGAGAAGAAATCAAGACTTCATGAGTATGATAGTATTTGTGAGAGTGTACCAAAACCATGGAAAAGTAAAAAAGAACTTGTGGGGGTTATGTAAAAGTTATAGATTCTTTATGGGGAAGTGAAAATTGTAAGGAAAGTTAGAGATATGGATGGATAGCAGAGGAACACACATGGGATACTTCTCTGAGCCACATGATCAACGTGGGAGCAACACATGATCAACACATGATCAAAACAGGGTATCTTTTCTTCTTAATAAATTATATTACTGACTTTGTCTTTGTAACCTCACTCCATTCTACATGAGTGCTACAATGTCCAATTGCCAGCAGCTGGAGAACACACCACGGGTCACCAGGTTGTAGATCCAGGTGACAACAGAGAGACTAGAATACAATTGAGATCTGAGTGCCAGCAACAGGGGAAGGGATCATTCCTCACTGGGAATAGGGTGTCTATTGGTGTATTGCTGACATCTAAATGTCAGCAGCTGGAGCACGGACTGTGGCCAGGGCCCATATGTTTAAGTGCCAGCAGTTGGAAACACCAGACTGTTTATATTTCCCTAGGGAATTTAACTGTGCATACAGCTGTGTGTATGCACATCCATGTGTACATGTAATATACTTTGCTAGCCAATCTTAAGCTGGAGTAGCCATGAAATATAAGATCTGGAAAGACTCCAGCTTGGAGTCAGCAGTTATGTAAGGAACACAGTGTGTGTGCATGGACATTGGATCACCAGCCAGTGGGAGATCCAAGATCTGAGCAAGCATGCTTGTGAGAACAGGGCATGAGTGTGTGCACCTATTCTGTACTGAAGATCAAACCCGACTCTCCTGGTAAGTAGGGGAGGCCCCAAATAATGGTTGAGGGCCATGAGTCTAGGCATGGATATTAGATCTCTGATATTACAGAGATCTGTGAATGCTGGTATATTTGGGAAGCTAGAAAGCAAGGGCTGATGTTTTCACTAATGAGCTTCAGCCCTTACCATATGGAGAGGAGAAACAGGCCTGGGCTATCTGCATTTCTGTTTACACAAATGGTGGTAGTTCACAGGGTTGCCTAACCTCTACAATTTGTTACTGGTCTAGACTGGGTGACAGCTCTTCAAGCTACATCCTTCTTGTTCCTCTTGACTGGAGTCTTCACAAAAGCCTTGGCAACAACCTCTTTTCTAACATATACTGTAAGAGTCTTCTTTCCTTTCTTCATCACTGCTTCTCTCTCCCTCATTCCCTGTGACTGGGCACTTGATTTTACAGACCAGGTGATATTAACCATGGCAATTTTTACCTTTTCTCCCTTACATTGCTTAAATGACATGAGGATTGTGTCTCTTACTTTGCATATAGGCCTTGCTAGAATCATAACCCTCCAACTGCCATGAACACTGGAGATATAGGAGTATTATTCTCCTTGTAATTGTTTTCTCAGAAATTAGTGTGCAGAAGCTTTAAAAAACACAGTAAAATATTTTTTTAAAAAATCATTAAAAAGCTATGAAAAACAGTCTGCCTAAAACTATGTATTTTGTACACTAATTTAAAAAAATAAAGGAATTATATACCCTTTTGCCAGAAAAATCTGTCACAAAGCTGTATTTTAGGACAGAAATCTCCCCTTAGAGGTGTCTGAAGCTTTCTCCTTTTAATTTTTCTGAAGCAAGCTGAAAAAACTTTATGAGAACATTCTGCAAGGAGAACTCTTGGGAAATTGCTCTTCAAAATCCACCAAACTTCATACCTCTCCCACTTGAGCAGTTTTTCATTAAAAAAAAATACAAGAAAGTTTCTACAATCAAAGTAAAAAGTAATGTTGGTACAACACAGATAGTTGTATGATCAAACTACAGAGACAGAAGACAAGAAAGAGAGTATGAGAAACAATCATAAAGAATACATATCACTAAAGTATTCCTAACTTTACTCCCACACTTCCATTCTCCTAACTAGAGAACATCCAGTATTACATCATGCCACACAAGCTAGGCGGTACTTAACAGGTCAAATTTAAAAATCTCTTGAAAATTGAGATCAGATAATAGTTTGAGAAAACATACCTAAGAGTACCTAAACTCAAAGGATGCAGTTTGGGCCCTTACCATTTGTCTGGTCACTTGGACTGCTGCATAAAGAACCACAGCATTTTGGCACAGAATAGAGAGGAAGAACACTGCAAAAATACCTAAGATTCCATTCAGAGCTTCAGAGAACAAAATGCAAAATGGATTAAGAAAATTAATGGGAGTTTTATGGCTGCTGCACACATAAATGGAAAGGCAGCAATAAATTTACCACATCCTTAGAGTACAGAATATACTAAATTAATCAGAGCTAACTCAGTCTGCAATATTATCTATTTTTTTTTTTTTTTGTCGTTTGGAAGGTTATTAATTAATTCAGAAAAAAAAAATCTGTTTCCCCCAGTGAAGTTTTCCTCTTGTTCCTCCAGTTCACTTAACCCCCCCACAGAGCTTTAGATGTAGAATAAATTTGGTTAGAAGTGACCTCCAGAGGTCACCTAGTACAACCCCTGCTTGCAGGAAGGCTGACTGGGTCAAGATGAGGAGAGATGTGTTCACTGAAGTCTTGAACAATTCATGGGCTGTGAGTCCATAAGGGCTCTGAGCAGTGGTGATGGGTTGATCCTGGCTCATCACTGAGCGACCACCAAAGCCACTCTATCACTCCCCTCCTCAGCTGGACAGAGGAGAGAAAATATAAAGAAAGGGCTGAGGGTCAAGATGAGGACATAGAGAGATCACTCACCAATTACTGTCAGAGCAAAACAGACTTGACTTGGGAAAATGAATTATGAATCTAATCAGAGAAGGGTAATGTGAAGTAAAACCAAATCTTAAAGACACATTTTCTCCCACTCCATCCTTCTTCCCAGGCTTTACTCACAAATTCTCTACCTCTCCTTCCTAGTGGTGCAGCAGGACAGGGAAAGGGGGTTATCATGAGTTCATCACTTTCTGCTGTTCCTTCCTCCTCATGGGAAGGACTCTTCACACTACCGCTGCTACAGCATGGGCTCCGTCAAATGGGAGACAGTCCTCCCCAAACTTCTTCAACATGACTCCTTCCCATAAGCTGCAGCTCTTCACAAACTGCCCCAGTGTGGGTACCTTCCGCAGAGTACAGTCAGTCCTTCAGGCACAGCCTGCTCCAATGTCGGTCCTCCACAGGGCCACAAGTCCCACCAGGAAACCTGCCCCAATGTGGCCTCCTCTCTCCACAGGGCCACAGGCCTTGCCAGAAGCCTGCTCCAGCATAGACTTCCCACGGCGTCACAGACTCCTCCAGGCATCACCTGCTCTGGCATGGGATCTCTGCTCCTCCATCAATGTCCGTGGGCTGCAGGGACATAGCTGCCGCACCACGGTGTTCACCACTCTCCATGGACTGCAGGAGAATCTCACCTCCCACACCTGGAGCACATCCTCCCCTCCTTCTCTGCTGACCTTGGTGTTTGCAGAGCTGTTTCTCTCACATATTTTGTCCCACAGCCATTGCCACTGTGCAGTACTTTTCCCCCTTCCCTAGAGGTGCCACCACCGTCAGTGATGGCTCAGCCTCGGCCAGTGACAGGTTCATCTTGCAGCCAGCTGGCATTGGCTCTGTCAGACATGGGGGAAGCTTCAGGCAGCTTCTCACAGCCCTCTAGCCCCCACCATGGCTACCTGTCGTGGTTTGATATTGGCCAAACACCAGGCACTAATGAAAGTCATTCATTCACCCTCTTCTGCTATAGTTGGGCAGAGGAGAGGGAAAAAAAAATAATGAAGAGCTGATGAGTTGAGATAAGGACTGGGAGAAAAACACTCTAAGGGCAAAACAGGTTCAAATCTAAAGGTATAAGGCAGATTTATTATTAACAGAGTCAGAGGAGGATAATGAGAAGTAAAATAAGCCTTTAAAACATCTTTTTTCCCTCCTCAGTCCCTTCCTCTTTCTTACCAACAGTGCAGGGAGACAGGGCATGGGGGTTTTGATCAGTTCATCACTCAAGATCTTCTGTTCACTCAGGGAGAGGAATCTTTTTTCTGTTATGCCATGGGGTCCCTCCCACAGGCAAACAGTCATCCCCAAACTGTTGTGGTGTGGGTCACTCATTCACAGGGTGCAGTCCTCTAAGGATAGGCTACACTAGTTTGGAAGCCAGGGCCCCTCTCTCTCTATGTCTGGAAGCAGGGACCCTCTCTCCCTGTTTTGATCTTCCACTGGATCAGAGCTTTCCCTGGCATCCACGCACTCCGGACTTGATCCGACTTTTCCCACGGGGAAGTGGATCTCTGCATCCTCCATGGACTTCGTGCATTACAGGGGTACAGTTTGTTTGACCATAGTCCTCTCCATAGCTTGCAGAGGAATCTTGGCTCCGATGCTTGAAGCACCTCCTCCCCCTCCTTTTTTCCCAGTGACCTTGGTGTTGCCATGTTGTTTTCCTTCACATGTCCTCACTTCTTCCTCTTCTCTGACTAGAAGAAAAAATTACTGCTCATAGGCACCACTGTCAACAATTAAAGATCCCTGCAGGATCCCGCAGCACCGAGAGGTCCATCTTGTCTAGGTTCCACGTCAGAGAGTCGCTCTCCATGTTTTCGCAGCCGGCCATGCGGCCCCACTGCCACCAAGGGGGCGCTGGCCCTGTTTAATGCCTCTCCTCATACAGGGCACCACGAAAGGGAAGTCGCCACGGCCGCCCCTGCCCTTCTGCCTGCAGCACAGCTGGCTAGGGGCAGCCAGGCAGGCAAGGTTTGCCATGAGCCACACCGAAATGGCGGTGGCCACAGCAGCGCATTGCTGCGCACTGCACCAGGGACAGCCCTTGGTGGCAGCGCCTCGCCACCCCTGGAAAAAAACCGCGTGTGCACTGTTTTGATTTTCTTCTTAAATATGTCATCATAGAGGTCATACCACCCACTATAATTGGGCCAGCAGCATGTCCATCTTTAGAGCCATCAGAGATTGGCTCTGTCAGACATGGTGGAAACTTCTAGCAGCTTCTCACAGAAGCCACCGCTGAGGCCCTCCCCTGCTAGTAAAAAAATCAGGCCAAATCAACACACTACCCAAACCTGCCCCACCCACCCCTGCCCTCATGCCCTCTGGGCAGGCCAGAGCCATGTCCTGCAGTACTGCCGAGGCTTCAGGTCACCTCATGGCCCCTCGTGCAGCCTTCCAGGGCTCGTCCTTCCGGCTCCTCTGAGCGCTGTCACTGCCGCACGCAGGGGGCTCACGCCACTCCCCAGACGGGGTGGGCTCCCCTCCTCCGCTCCAGGGGGTGACATTCACAGGCAGGTGATTTATGCTTTTCCATTTACCAAAACATAGGTTAAACTTAGGGCTGATCCGAGCACAGAGAAGCGCCCTGGTGAAACTCCTTCAGACCCATTCCAAAATAGCACTCCCACACCTGTGCAGCTTCGTTCTGCCAAACTGTTTAGCCATGTGTGCTGTTTAGCTGTACTGTAGCTAGAAAAAATTGACTGGTACTTCAGTATTCTCCTACTTAGAATCAGAACCACTTGTTAGTTCTATCCAAGGCACTTACATGCTCTTTAGACACCTCCTGTCTGGAGCAGTGCAGGTGTTCTGTTGCCTGCAGACCCTGCCCTAGCAGGCAGAAAATCCCTCAGCCAGCCCTGGGTGGGACTGCACTTGCCACAACTTCTGCCACTGTGTCCAATGGGAGAAACAGCCGCTGGTGGCCACCCTCGTCCTGCAGAGATCCCAAGGGTAGCGCTGTAAGGCTGAAGTGGCTTGACACTGCTGAGACAGAGTGGGAAAAACCCACTTTGTAATTCAGCACAGCACTGTGTAACAGTACAGTCCAGTGACGCGGTGACATTTACCACCCAGCCATGCTTCAGTCCATTAAAGGCCAGGTTGCTAGTTCCCTTCCTCGTTTGCTTTTTAACTGACCCACAGAAAGATGCAATTCCTATGAGAACCGTTGCGTCCCACAGCTGCACTAAACTCTTTATGTTTCACATACTCCATCTGTGCTGGTCTAGGCAGACGCTTAATTTACGGCTGCTTCCATACTCCTACTCAACAAAGCGTATCCCGTACCCCGGAATTCTGCGGTCTGGAATGGGCGGAGCTCCGGCGGGTGACGCCGCGCTCGCTCCCTGCGCCGTTCGGCGCGAGGAGTTGTGGGTGGCGTAGTCCCTGCCCCGCCGCGGGCCCCGGGAAGCACGCACTCCCAGGCGGCGCCGCGGACCTCGCAAGGAACTGTGGGTGCTGTAGGAACGGCGCAGGAGCCAATGGAAGGGGCCGTTTCGGAAGGAACCGCTCACGCAGCGGCTCTCGCTGAGACACGTGCGGCGCTATTTGCTAACGTGAGGGCGTGACGAGTGAGCCTGGCCTCCGCCGAGCCAATCGGAGCGGGCCATGTAGAGCAAGCCGTTCCCCGGGGTTGCGTGTGCTGCTGCCAGCGGCCTGTAGCCGGCCGTCAGCGCGGCAGCTGATTGGTGGCGGTCGTACGGTGGGCGGGGCGAGAGAGCCGGAGTCGGGGGCGCTCGGCGCGGCCCCTCAGAGCCCAGCGGGATGGGGCGGTGGGCGTGCTGGGTGGCCTTGGTGCTGTGCCTGGCCGCGCTCTCGGCCGGAGCGCTACCCGCGGTCGGAGCGCTTCCCGCGGCCGGTGAGTACGGCGGCTCCGCCTCCCTACGCCCCCCTGGGCCCGAGCGCTGCGGCGGCATTGCCCCCCGGGGCCTGAGGCGGGGGAGGGGGCGCAGAGGTATCTGTGCGGGCCCTGACGCCTGCACCGGGGCGCGGAGGCGGCGACAGCGGGGCAGGTGGCCCGGTGCTCTCGCTGGGGCTTTGGGGTGCGTGGGGCCAGCGCCGACCTCGCCGGGGCGCTGAGGCGGAGCTGCGGGGAGCGGGGCTCCTGTCGGCTGCGTGGCCTCGGGTGGCGGGACCGGGCTGGCTTGAGCTTTGCCTCCCCGGCGCTGCTCCGTAGGCCTGGTAGGGGTAGACGCATTGCTCAGTGCGGTGCCTGCCTTTAAAGAGCAGCTCGCTAGGAGCCCGCTTTGTAGTGCTTGCACTGCTTAAAACTGAAGTGAGGCGGTTTTTTCTCCCTAGAACGCATTTTCTCCCCGAGGCGCTGATAATGCTGATTTCAGCCTTATCAGAACGGTTTTCTCACCTCGATATGTAGAGAACATTTATGCCTCCTGTTTTATGTCCCCATAATAGTTTTTTTGCCATCCCGATTGTGTTGTTATGCAGCTCGGGTTTTATCTGATTCTCATGTGTTGTCATCTACTTCCTTTCCTGGGGTTTCTACCTCCCACACCCTTCTTTCCACCATGGGTTGGTGGGGGGGATGTGCAGTGCATTTATTTATAAAGCCAGAAGCCACTACCTTAACGCCAGCCATATGCCATGCTGTTGGGGAGTTGCTTTTACACTATTTCAGGAAAGTAACGTAACGTTTCCTGTAGAGGTAAGTTCAGTAGTTTGGGGTTCATTTTCCTGTATGCAGTAGGAAGTTGAAATTTAAAGTAATATTACTGGACTTCAGATTATAGGAGCTTTGTAGGTCACTTTATAAGCCAGCAGGGCACTTTTGAAGTTACTGGAAGAATACACACAAGTTCTGTGAAACCAGAGAGATGTAGCCAAACTTTTGAACTATATGCTCTCATTTATAGTATATATGAAGAAAAAAGCTAAGGTGAGATGAAGCTGTGAATGTCAGATGGACCATCTGTTCTGTATGTGGAAGTTACGTGATAAGGGCTGGCCAAGTGTGCATCAGTGGCTGTACTACCGTGCAGCTCTTCTGTCTTGACTGTTGGTCCACTATCACAAAGTTGTTTGTGAGCATGAAGTTCTGATAGTTTAATTCAGCCTGTATAAACAAAATGTTTAGATTCAATTGAACTAATAAAATTAATGAGCCAAAAAAAGCACAGTACATGAATGTAGGCTTAAGAGCTGTTTACAAACTTAAATTGCTACTGTGATGTCAAACTGTTCATGGATGTCCACAATTAATTAGGAGAGGGTGTTTGGAGTCCATCTTTTGGTAGAAAGCTATGAGAGGAATACATTTCTTGCTCTAGCTTTTGACGAGAATCATTCTGAAAGTTGTTCTCACTTCATGCTTTCATTTCCCACAGTAACAGTATGACTTTCTGTATTAGCGACTGGTATAAATCTTGGAACCATGTATTAAATGCTTCCTTGAATGCTTATTTGTTTCTAATGTCTGGTCTGGAAAGAGTCATCTGGGATGTGGGTATAGTGGGAGGGGTTTTAAGAAGAATGAGTAAAATGGTCTGAGTATTACATTTCCTAACTTTAGGAAGAGTTTTTAATGAAAACTTTTTTTTTAGTAGTCAGTATTTTGAATATAACTTTATCATCATCAACTTTGTTTAAATCAATTTATTGAAAACTTGAGTTGAATGCAAGAAAATTCAAGCGTAAGGAAAGGGGCACTATATTTTTTTTAACTTGTAATATTGCTGCAGATTATGAAGGTGTTTAAAATTCAGACTGGGGAAAGATATTAAGAAGCATTGGCAAAAGCAGCTAAAAAACGCTAAGCGTGTGTGTGTTCTCCAGATGAAACTGGCTGTCTTCTGGTCATCGCAGCAGTGATGGCCTTCCCCTGCTGATTACTCATTAAGGTCATTGAAAAAAAATCCTTTTTTTTTTTTCTTTTTTTTTTTTTTGTGATTGCTGGTATTATTTGATTCCTGGGATTGTCTCCTCTTGTCTTGTTCACAGACTAAGAGGTAAAAATGTTCTCATTCTGCCTGAAGAGAGGAAGTGATTTTTCCTCCAACTCGCCTATGTGTTCCGTGGCTAACTGCAGCGATAGGCAGATGTTTTTATTCTGTCCCACTGACTGGGGGGACAAATGAGTGCACTCACATACCTGGAGGGAGCTTCAGTACCTATTCTTCCATAAGACAGAGCTCAGTGGTTTTCCATGACCTTTCTGTTTTTACTTTTCTGATTGAAAAATATTCCCTAAACTATTTGCCTTGTTGCCTGGTTGGGAATCTCAGTTCCTACTGAGGAACTGCTGGAGAGTAAGTTCTGTAACTAGTTAGCCAGCAATTGCAAGGACACTGGAAAAAAATATTTTTATTCAGGGTGAGGGTTGACCTATATCTCAATCTTCTAGTTGAACTAAAATGAGTATGTTGCACAGATTGTGCTGGGAACAATTTACTTGCTGCCAAGGATATTTTGGAGCTATTCTTGCTGAATAGGTGCCACTTAAGGATTTTACTTAACTCACTGCATGTTTTAAATCTTCATGTAATGGGAATAGCATCTATGCTATTGAGTCTGTTTCTGTGCTGAATATATCAGTCAAAAATTTGATGAGAAGCAGTCTGAGGTAATTTTTTTCTTAAGATTGCCTTTTTTCCTGCAAGAACTGGATAAACAGAGTTTGCGTTCTCTTTCAATGTCTATCTAGTCACTTGCACAAAAACAACATTGAAAGAAATTGCCAAAAATACTACAGAAAATCTCTCACGGATGCTCTAGTGCAGTCACTGCCAGACCATTTCTGTTCAGGCACCCCTCTCCATAGAAGCATTTTTGAGCATGCATTTTATATAGTTAATAATAATTTTTATATAAGTTAAACATTGATGTACTCTTGTCCTAACATATTATGTACCTCATAAAATATGCACAAAAACACAAATGAAAAAAGAATGAAAGAAACGTGGAATGAGCACTGTATTAAGGACAGTTTTATGTATTAACAGTCCAAAAGGTATGTCATTCCTGCAGCCCTCGTGGGTTGGCTGGCATACTCCCTGAGGTGTGCACACTCCACCTGGGAGATCCCTGCTCTCAGCAGAATCCCACTAGTTGCTTTGTTGTCATAGTGTTTGAGGCTTGAAGAGCTTGGCAAAAAGTAGAAGGAAACTGACAACAGTAATCAGTTAGGGATTCATCAGAGCTGTGGGAGACTGCTTCACTTACTGAATTTTTGGTGACTTCCTGAATGTGAGTGACCATTTCAACATTGAAACTAGTGGTATTTCTTAGTCTGGTAGTAGCAGCCCTTTAGCTTTATGGGATGTCAGTTGATCTGTTCTTCTAATACAGCAAAACTTTGGAACTGTTGAACTCCCTCAAGCTAATGACTTTATTGCTGAATCACACTGCATCGCTCTTCTGGTTTCTACCCTTCTCTCCTTAATGCTCTCTTGAAAACAGTAATTCTCACAAAATGGTAGGATCTTTACCCAGCATATGGTAGGATGTTTTTCTCTAGCATAGGCTGCCAGAGTACTTTTGCTATATTTACACAGCAAGCATGAACACTGGCCTTTCTAATTGAGGAAGAATGAATATTTTTTAAAGCTGATTTTAATGATATATAAACTGGTGGATGGTTGAAAAAAGATTTTAGTTCTCTGAAGGACTTTAAAGTCCTAGCTGGGCATGAGAGCACCCAGCAATGTCTACAGCTCAGCACTGTTTTAAGTGAACCATTCTGTACAACACTGTCAGCTGTCCACTTGAGCCACAGGTATTTTTGCCTACCTTTTCCTTTTAGTAGATCAGTACACTACCTAACTTGTTTAACAAATTGTGAAACTAATTTCCACTTGGCCTTTTTAGAGGAGGTTTATAGAATTAGACAGCTTTGGTAACAGATCCAAATTAAAAAAAAAAAAAAAAAAAACTTAGTTACTTTTTATAATTGAAGTGTGGAAAAACAAGCTAAACTATCAGCTTTAATCTCTGAAGCAGGTGCATAAACGTAACATCTGTGACTTTGTCCAATAGCTCAGCCTTGACTAATAAACTGTTCTTAGGTCCAACTGTGACCTTTCATTAACACTTTCAGAATAGTTTTCTTAACAGTTTCATAGGAGTAAACACACTTCTATAAGTAGTGGGTGCATATTAGTCAGCAGTTCTATGCAACAACAAGGCTGAAAGTGATCCCTCCTTTAGTCATACTATTCGTTATCTCTGCAACCTCATCTGCCTACCTTAGAAAGAAATCTCAAAGCTAAGAAAAGTTAAATTAATATTTTGGTTTTGCTTTGCTGCCTTTTGGAACCATTATTTGAAAACAATCGTTCAAGTACAACTTCTCAGTTACATAGCTGGTTTCTTCAGAGAAAATTGAAATGATGCAATAGAAAGGAAATAGGTTTATTTACTTTCAAGGAAGAAGAGCAAACACTTAGTGAGCTCTACCTTTTGTTGCTCAGGTGTCTCTTGCCTTTCAAGAGACACAAGATTTAGTAAACCTTTTGCTTTGCATATGAAGTTACAATAAAATTGTCCTTCCATATGTGTGCATAGACAGTATAACCTATATATATTTGTTCTTGTGTGACATAAAGTGAACCTACCACCACAGATTGAAATCAGTTAGTGAAGCCTTTTCTAAAATGTTAAAAAGCTCTAGTGCTGTCAGGCATATAGGCTGGTTTTGTACAGACAAAAACAATCACCCTAGCTTGTGTAGCTTTTAAAAAAAAAACAAACATGGTGTTTGCTACTGCAATAACAGGTACTTTATAAGTGCTTTGTATATATTAGAAGGAGCATACAAGCTACTGGGTAGGTTACCTTGTCTTAGTTTTCCTGTTCTCCAGAAGCATGTCTGGATGTGTTGACAAGCTCTGAAGTTTGAAGGTGGCGTTTGGTCTTTGGTCAAAATTATTTAGGATAATAGAATGTAATATGTGGGAAACATGGTACACGACAACTTCTTTGATGATTTCAAAATAGAAACACCAGCAAGTATCCTAAATGTATGTGTATTTTTACTGAATTTAAAGACCAATTGTCATTATCATGATCGGGAGTGTCAAAGTTCAGTGGTAGAACTTCTTATGACTTATCACAATCACCCTTATCTGTTAGATTCCTCAAGCTGCTAAGCCCTGAGGTCTCTGCAAAAAATGCAGCTAGCCTTGTTTATTCCTTATGCCTCATAGTGTTTTTTTTTTCCAAATTGGTATTTGTTCTTATGCTGTCTTGGTTACTCCTTGCAGGGTCTGTTTCATCTGGAGTGCTCTTTGCTGTCTCCACAAGTTTTTCTGAAGTACTCTACACGTTTTTCAGACCTGTAGAGTACAGCTGCTTACCCACATCAACTATTCTAGATCCTTTTTGATTCCATGTCTGCTGGCAGTCAAACTCTTTGAGCTTTACATCCTCTTCACCAAGCTCAACAGGCTGTTATTTATGTGTCTCAGTTGTACTCTCAGTCATCTCATCAGCATAGTTTTGCAGCTTCACTTAAAAGTCTTCGCTTTTTTACTTAATTTCTCTTGTGCTGTTACAGCTTAAAGTTGAATTCTCCCTCATCTTTTTACTTGTTCCAGTCAAAGGTAGTACTTCAAGTATCAATATGGAACCTTGATTCCAGGAAGTGATTTCCTAGATTAACCCTTTCATTGCACGGGTTTTAGTAGTAGGCTTCAAAACATGACCCGATGAAGTGTCATGTTTGGAATTTGTCGTTTCAGAGATGGTTTATCTCTGGTAAGTCACTTTACTTGCATGAGAATGAAAATTGTGCAAGTTTTGTTTGCTGCTAAGTGCTTACAGGAGTCAGCAGAGATCTATAAACTGTTTGAAAGTGTTTGTACAGGTAGCCTTTCATGGCTAGCTGTAACATACTAAATGTATCTCATGTACAGGGCATTAACTTCTATCAGTTTAGACACCTTTTCCAGTCTCCAGGACTTCCAATGCAGGTCTCCAGCCCATCATTGCTTTGCCACTGCTACAGGGCATTGTGCACCCCAGAGCCTCAGAAAGGGGGATTTCTTAAAGTAGGAGGAGTTAGTGGAAGCTTTGCTAAATGGTCTGCTTTGAGCTTTTATTTCAATGTGAGTTGTGTACCAGAGAGAGGGAGGCCTGTAGCATCTTCTTTGAAATGTAGGGGGGGTTGTTCACTGAAATGAAGTGGTATCAGACACTGATGACTCTGAACAGTCACATCTCAGTGATGTTCATTTTAGAGGCTTCCCATCAAAATGATAGCACAGAGCAAGTTGTTAGAAGCACAATGAGTAGCCCATTTTAGTTAAATGAACAAAACAATTGTTGCAGAAACAATTCAAAAAAACAATGGTAAAGCTGCCATAAATAAGCTTTTCTGATTATCTTCACCTTTTCACCTGTATTCCTTTAGGTGTCTGCCTAATAGCCTTTCTTCTTTACCATTTCTTCTTCAGTCTTTCTCATCAAATATCATATAGCTTTTAGATAAGAAAGATGACAGTTAAACAAGACTTGTATCTCTTGAAGAGTATCTTAAAGACAAACTAATTCCTCACAGTTTTGAAGAGAAACCTCTATATAAAGATTTGAATATGCTGCTCAGGCAGAATGAATTGACATTCTATAAAGGACAATGTTTAATTACAAGCATGGGGGTATGAATATAACTTTCTGGTCACTACTGAAGCTGTTCAGACTAAAGCTGATTTGGTGACTAAAAACCTTATATTCCATAGGCCTTTTTCTCTTGATGCAAACCTTTTTAAGTAGTTTAATTGGACTTGAACCATTCAGACTGTGATTTGGGTTTAGAAAAACCACACTTTTTTCCCACTATGGAACACACAGTTCCATAGTTGTGTTGGCGTAAGTTAAGGAAGAGGGTCACCTCTGAAACATTTGATTCCTCCTTGTCATAGTAATAAAGTTTTTCTGAAGTGTATTAGTCAACTTAGTACACTAGAATATTTCAGAACCACAGTACAGTATCGTAACTAAAGGTTGTATTTTTAAGGTAGTTACTAATGGAAAAGCATTTTACTGACTTACAATGTCTCTTCTAGATGAAGAAGGAAATCAAGATGAATCACTGGAGTCAAAGGTGAGGAGATAAGTTTTTAGTTATTCTGGTTTACCTGTGGAGTGAGAGCGAAGGTATGAAATTCAGAATAATTTGATTTTAGGTTTTAAGCTTTTCTGTAGCTCTTGCTGTCTCATTAATTTTTTCTGTGCATCAGAGAAAGTAATACTGGGTTACAAGTTTGAAACATTTTTTTCAAAGACCTGAAAGGGATAGAGGCAATGAGAGCTGATAGAGGTAGCTCAGGTTACTTTTGATTTTATTAATTAACCATATCTTTTAATAAGTTTTTCAATGGATTTTAAGCCAGCTGCTGCTTCTCAGTTTCTAATCTTCTGAATTATGTGGCTGCTTTCCTTCAGACTTTATCTGCAGAGGACCAGGTAAAGGATCATTCCACAGGAACTCGAGTGGTAGCAGGTCAGATCTTCCTTGAATCTGGGAAATCGGACTCTCAATCAGAGAATGAAGAGAACTTTCACAGTCAAGAAGAGGAAAAAGAGAATTCACTGGAAGAGTTGAACTCTCTAGAAATGTCAAATCTATTAAATAAGGATTTGGAAGAAGCAGAAATACAGAGTCCAGGTAACTGCTCACAGACTTTTGAACAAGTGGTAACATCGATGAGTCTGAGTAACTCTGGCATGTAGGTGAACACAAACAGTAATTTTGAACATATGAAATAACTAGTGTCTTAACCATTCTACAATGAAATGGTAATTGCTGCCTTTTTCATTAGGAAGTAGCATCAAAATGTCTTGAAATGTATTGTAATTGAATTGAGTAGTTATTTTCAGATGCATTTGAAAGAATTTTCCATTTTTCTTATTGTTTCTGTTTTGCTGGAGAGCTTTTACTGTCAAACAGAGAAGGCCCTGATTTCTTCAAATAAGTCAATTACAGATCCTATTCTCTGTATGTACACCAGCAATACAAAGAGAAATTTGCATCAGTCTTTTGCAATCCCCTGGCTGTTTGCCTGGTGAGTCAATTGACAGAAAAGGAACAAATAGCAATGTAAAGACAAGCTTCCTACAACAGCATTGAGAGCCTCAGGGCAGCATCTAAATGGCATGTGAACTTCATAAAGTTTTTAAATATAGGTAACACCTTATGTCTTTGGCCTAAATTCCCAGGAAATTCTAATATGGCTTTTTTACTACATAACTTTATGGTTTTTTGATTTGCAGTTAGTAGTCAATGATAACTAGATGGCACAGTTGGTTACCTTAACCTATGCAGCAGACTTTTCCTTTGTACTTGTCCATAAAAAGTAAACCTTCAATATTACTGAAAAATAGAGTTATGTGGTACTAATGATATTTGTCTCCTCAACTCATATTGAAATGTCAGAAGAAAGCAAGAATTATTTAATGAGCTCTATCATGTAATGACTGAGTGTTTTCTAAGCTGTTTTCTTATTACAGCAAAACTAATATTAGTTTGTGAAAACTCAGTAATAGTCTTAACCACTGCTTTTGAAGCTGTGTTGTACAGGAAAAAAGTATATAAAATCCACTAAATATCTTTCTGCCACAAAACAGTGAGCTAAGCATCATATTTAGTCAGTGCAGTCTATTTCAAAAGTAAACTTTAAGATACTTTTAATCACATACAAAAATATACCCAGCTGACTGGCTCCTCGGGAGCTAAGGTTTTTAACTATACCCATCAACATACTGCAAGTGACTTTCAAAAACCGTAAGTTTAAGTCTTGCACAGTTCTTGGAACATCTTACGAGTTAAATAAGCAGTGTGAAAGGAGGGATTTTTCATTTTTAAAAGCAATTCTAAAATAAAAGGACATCTTTTCTGTTCGGAGAAAAGAATGCTGAAGGACAGCTTTACAAACGCTTTAACTGAGCATCTGAGGTACAAATGTTACACCTCCAGATGAGCTGCTGGTGTCAGGACTGCATTAAGGGACATAGAAGCTTTTCTAAAAACAGTTTAGCTACTGTGTATGGTCATGACGTTGCATGGAACAAAAGTATATCCTGCAAATTTCCTTGTATATTTTGTAGGATATGGAACCAATAATCAGTAATTTAGAATTAGGATTAGTAAAGGTTTTAACTTTCTAAGAAAGTTGTCCTGCTCTCTTCTGATGAGTGAGAAGATCTTGGGTAAAGAAAATGGTATTCTTTTAGTTAGTTATTTTGTCTTTTAGGGTTTTATCACATTTAAGTTCCATACTAACAATTTTTGCTGAGAATTGCTTACAAGTTTATACAGAGCTGGCAATTCCAGTTACATTTATTTTCCTGTTTGGAAGAATCTTATAGTAATATTGCCAATACTTATAAGTAATCTATCTTTGCGTTTCCTGCAGCAAAAAGTTTGAAACAAGACTTAAGTAAATTAGGACAAAATATAATGAGATACCACATATTTTATTCAGACATAGTAAAGAGGTAAATTGTTCCTGGAGCATTTGGTTTGACAAAAGCTAATTTATCCTCTGGGTAAATTGTTTGCCTCACTTAGTGTTTATCAATGTCTAAGTACATAAATAACTGTTGTGAACATTTTAACCTGTGATTGCATTTCTGTGTTGCTCTTGGGATTAGTCTTTGTTGTTATCTGGGAGCAAAAACAGCATTATGGTTGAATTTAGAATTGAATTTGCATTTAAAAAATGCAAAGGGGAGCATTGGGGCAGAGTAATTTCATTACTTTAGTATGCAGCTGCATCTCATGCAGAGCACTGTGTAAAACTGCTTTCCACACAGGAGACAAGGTACAAAACAATACAAGTAAAACCATGAGTTCTCAAGTAGTGCTGATTCCTGGACTTGGAGCTTGTTCAAATGACAGTGATAAGAGGTCCCATAAGTTGTAGTTACGTGAGCCCTTAGCAGGAGCTTGTATATTACTTCGTAGTTAACAAATGTCTGAAATTATTCCAGGCTAATTGCATATTAACACATTATTTTTGAGTGCAGTTACTGAAAATAACAATTTCTGTCTTGTGATGTAATTAACTTGGAGTGATGTGGTGGAACCTGTGTCAAGGCATCCAATTATGAAGAGCAGTTTGAACAGGTCCAGCTATACCTGAAGACTTTCTTTTGCTTCAGAAAGTCAACATGAAATATTTAAATTAGTATAGTGTTTAGGCCTTTCAATTATAGACCCTCAAAATTCATTTTCTCTGTAACTACAAAAATTACAAAGTTACCTTGAAAAAACTCTATAATTGACATTGTCAATTGCATGATTTTGCAGATGTTTTCAAATGAAGCTGAACCCAGCTGTTGGATTTAGCTTAGTGGAAGAGAAAAACTTTTATAAAGGTCTAATTGAAATAATTCCATCGTCAAAACCTAGAGAATTGAGTCTTCATAGAGGATTGATTTTATTTTAAAATATTGTGATATTGGAATCAGTAACCTTTGAAGTTTTAGTGCATGAAAAATGACAAATTGTACTGTTCAAAGCCATTTGGAATGCAACTAAATATATTGGCAAAATGAAATAATTATTTTAATCTAAGTATTTTCAAGAGTAGAAAATTGCCGAACTCATAGTGATGAGAGTCCTTTCATCTACGTCGTAGTGATTTCACTTAAGTCTTTTCATGTAGTTGTATGTTCGAATGTACTCCCTGCTGATACTCCAGTCCTTTCAATAAGGCATTTTGTGATGTGTGGTGTTCTGTCGTGATTGTCTAACCCTGGGGCTAAAATGAATGTGGAATGGAATGCACTTCAAGCATGCATTACGAGGTCTTTTGCAGAGAAGAGAAAGTGCAAGGAAAGACTATTTCTTTTGGTAGGCAATAAAAAAGTAACTGAGATTTGCCTTCTCCAATCAAAATGATATTTTCTTTGCTTAGAACTGAGAATATAAGAAACCACATACCTTCTGCTTCATTTCATAATTAAAACTAAGAATTATATTTTTCAAGTGCTGTTTAGAAAAACTGCTTTTTTCAAGCTTTTGTAAATTAGAAATTTTACTGAAAACTTGATTAATTGTAGTTCATAGAAATTAAAACCAACATAGGAGCACTTTTCTGTATGTAATATATGATTTTAATTTGGGAATAAAGGAGAGTAGTCTAATTGTTGGGTTTGTATTTTCAGTTTTGACAGCTATTGGAGGCACTGCAGATGGTGAACCGTGCCACTTCCCGTTCTTGTTTATGGAGAAGGAATATGCAGAGTGCACGGCCGATGGGAGGGAAGACGGCAGGCTTTGGTGTGCAACAACCTATGATTACAAGAAAGATCAAAAGTGGGGCTTCTGTGAATGTAAGCAACCTTTTGGCTTGTTCTTATTCAAGGAATGCTTTTTTAGGCTAGTGTTTTCAGTCCTCTTAATGCCCTTTATTTCACGATGTAGAAGTTTCTGGCCACTTCATACCACAATAAACAAGTATTTATAAAGGAAAAGTTTTCATGATAGAAGAAGTTTTAAAAAATGCCAGTTCCCAGACCTGGTTGAGAAATCTTGCAGTGAAGGCATCTATAAAACTCTTTCTGAGGCTGTAGGAGGATAGGGATTTGACAGTGTTGCCCATTATACTTACTGATTTGTTGCACAAAGGCAGCCCTTCTCTAGGAAATGTCCTTCTGAAGGAGGAACCTGCACAGCTTGCCTTTGAGCAATGAATGAAAAGAACATTTTATCAGCAAAGTTGTACATGAGACACATCACACAAGAAGAAATCATCTATTAATGTATCAAACACATCCATTAGATAGCTTTTTGTAATCACTTAGTTTGTTTATTGGTCTTCAAAAACATGTTTCTGGCTGTACTTACCCTCTAGAACAAATAGGAATTTTGAGAGGATAGTCTTGAGTGGTATAATTTGAGCTCATAATATACAATTTTTTTTTTTTTTAGCTGAAGAGCAGTCTAATAAGAGAAAGCAGATGCAAGAAGCTGAGGATGTTTATCAGATTGGAATGAAAATCCTTAATGAAAGCAGTAAAAAGGCTCAGAAGAAAGTGTAAGTATACCTCATCTACCTCTACAGGAGAAGGATGATATGGCTGGTCACTTTTGCTTAACTCGAACTTAAATGAGCTGCCCTGAGATTTTGAGCTTTATTGGACTCAACATCAAGCTATGCAGTGATAGAAGATAGATAGTAAATAGGGTATTTAGAAAAACAAATTTATGCCTGCATTCCTTTGAACACAGTAAAAATTGTGTAAGATTAATTTCTGAAGAGTGGGTGTCATCAAAACATTGACTTAATGCAAGATGATGCTGCAGTTTTCTAGCCCCAGTTTATACATGGCAATTGCTCAGGAAAAAAACTGAGAACGTGATACGAGATAATTGTCCTTTTTCAGATGTTTCTTACAGTCTGCTTCTCATTCTGCTTCAAACAAAAACATGGGAGAAATTGATATTTCTTTTCCTGCTCTGTTTTTTCTCCTGCTTTCTGATGGTTTTTGTCACCATAAAAATAGTATTAAGCTCAACAAATCATTAAAATTCTAATAATGAATGTTGTAGAGAAGAAGAAGAGAGTAATGCTTGTAGACAAAAAAATAAGAATTTAGTGTTCTGTTCATTCTTGTCTCTAGTTTTTCTTCTGTATGCATCCAGTTACTGATTAAATAGCTGTGGACTTACCAGTATAATTTAGAATTGCTATGTTCATTTAGATCTTCCTCTTCTTCATGTTGACAACTTCCTCAGTAAGTGGTGACTTCTGCTGATTAGTATGTGAGGACTATTGCTATTTTAAATTTGTTTGTGGAAATAAGGGAGTGTATTTCTACTTTGCATCAAGGAAAGTGAGGCACATCTAAAGTTGTCTGCACCTTGGCCAAGACAAAGGGAGGCAGTATCTGTTGGATTCTGAGTAGTATTTTTTTGTATTAAATAGTGTAAGAATTCTAAAACAATATTAGGTGTTAGTTCTCTTACACTTACCTTACACTTTCTTAGAAGATGAAGTTCTATGAGGAACCAGGTGTGCCTCAGTCTGTCCTAAAGAACAAGAACAAGCCTAAGAATAGAAAGGAGGAGAGGTAAATGAAAATCTTGGGAGTGCTACCAAAGATCCCTGAGGCTAAGCTGAAGCAGTCTTGCTGATACTGTGTACCATGTGTAAGGTTAGGAAGTTTTTAATTGCCGTGAAACCAGCTGCTGTGAAATTACTTTGAAGGGCTACCCTATGTCCTGAGACTGAAATAAAAAGAGGAGTTTCCAGAGATCCCTCTGATTGTTAGCATGACTTTTTCAAAAGCACCAAATTGATCATGTATGCAGTTGTCTTAGGCCCAAGGCTTGGTGTTTTCACTGGAGTGGTTTTGTACTCAAATTGTAGAGACTACGTAGTCTTTCTCAGGCTGCTTCTTTTTACTGTGATGTACGAGACTTACAGGAGTGGTTCTACTGGATACCTAGTACAGAACTAAAAATTGTTGCTACAAAAATATGATCATTTGACCTTAAATTTCTTGTATATCTTAGAGGAGAGGAAATGCATACTGCTTTGCTTATGGAGTAGAGCAAACATTAAAATTCAGCTTGTCTATTAACTAAATCATGAGTTGTTGCTTATGTTGATGATTTGTAGCTGGAACAGATGACTGTAGGTAGATGCATTTTTAGAAAATAAAGGCTAAAACAGAGAAACAAAACCCCTCTCCAGAATCCTCAGGTTTATGAATGAAATTTGCTACTTTGCTTCAAGTTGACAAAGAAATGGTTTTCTCCTTAGAGCATATCAGTATCTTCTGAAAGCAGCTGACATGAATCATACCAAGGCCATGGAGAAAGTGTCTTATGCTTTGTTGTTTGGGGATTACCTGAAGCAGAACATCCAATCATCAAAAGAACTATTTGAAAAACTAACAGAAGAAGGTTCTCCTAAAGGACAAATGGTATGTATGTCCTTAGATTAGGTTCTCCTAAAGGACAAATGGTATGTATATCCTTAGATCTTACAGATGCTTCTATAGGTTTATATATGGTTTATAGATTGTACTTTCTCTAGGGTGCTTTTATAGATGGCACCTGCACCCTCAAAGTAAACAGAAACANTCCTAAAGGACAAATGGTATGTATGTCCTTAGATTAGGTTCTCCTAAAGGACAAATGGTATGTATGTCCTTAGATTAGGTTCTCCTAAAGGACAAATGGTATGTATATCCTTAGATCTTACAGATGCTTCTATAGGTTTATATATGGTTTATAGATTGTACTTTCTCTAGGGTGCTTTTATAGATGGCACCTGCACCCTCAAAGTAAACAGAAACATATCTTCTGCTTGAGTTTTAAAAAAATGTTTAACTACCAGTAATGTGGGATGGTAGTGGTCTTTCAATTTATTTTTTTTTTCCTGTTACATGACTGCCAACATTGGATGTCTAAGTCAAAAGAACAGGTAGATATAGGTTACTCCAACCAACAAGTGTTCTGAAACTGTGTACTTTTTATGTGTTTTTTGTGCCGTGTTGTGGTTTTCATTTGCAGTTTTATCTGAGATGACACCAATTTATATTCTCAGAAGTAAAAACTCATAGGAAACTTGACATGTATTTAGTGGATTGGGACTTGCTTTGTCCCTGTGCCTTTGAACACAGAATTATTCATACTTACTGCTACAAAATGTCGTGAAATATGGGTGTTAATGATTTTAATGTCTCAGTATCTGCATATATTATTGTTTAGTTCTCACTTGTTTTACAAGTGTCTGCTTCTTAAGGAGCTATTTATTAACTTTCTCTTCGCTTTGGATACCAGATCTCCAGCTGTTCCCTGTTGAATGGTGGAGTACCGATTTACCATAGAAAGCAGGAACATGTTTTCTCTAGAGACTTTATCTCTCAGTGGTGACCTTGACTTTTATTGATCTAAAATTCAATACTGTCTGCATGAGATAATTTTTGTGTATGCTTTCAGGTTGCCTGGAATAGTCTTAGAACACTGTGAAATATAGACTGTACGCTATCTTCTGTGCTACTGCTTTCTATTCTGAGCTACCAGCTGTAACAGGTGTGATAGGTAGAGCAATAACTATGAAACTCTTACAAACAAAAATAACTTCTGAAAGAACCTCAGCCAAATAGCTCAGTGCATTCTGATTGTTTATATTTATAGTCACAGTTGCAAGTAACCAGTGGCAGAACAGATGCAGAACTGTAAATTCATAGGATCTGTGAATCAAACAGTATGTGTCTTCTATGCAAGGCTGTGGTTCACAGATGTTTACACTGGTGCCTGAGGCAAACTGGGTACATGAATAACCTAACAGATACTGCTTAGCTTCACTTGAGGGTCTTTAAATTGGGATACTTTCACTGTTTAGGACCTTTGGATCTACACTTGATATTCAGGGAAGTAGTAGTTTGTTCCTTGCATTTGATTCACTCGTCTGAATTCTGGTGAAACACTAATTTATGTTAGCATCCTAAGCAACTGAATAATTTAGAAACTTTGTACTTTGAAAGGGGCAGGGAAGGGCATAGATATAGGCAGCACCAAACTGACGGTAGAGCTTGGCATACTCTTTGCAGCTTTGAATCTTTATGCCTATGTATTCCAGGAAAACTGATCCTTGGTTTTTTGAAAAGTGTGCTGACAAACTTCTTTATTTCTAGGCTCTTGGATTTCTATATGCATCTGGCCTAGGAGTCAATTCTAGTCAAGCTAAGGTAATTTAGAAATTTTCAGTGTGTGGTCTTGTATTTTCTCTTGGGGTCCGATGTTAAATAACCAATGATTTTGTTCTAAGGCCCTGGTGTATTACACTTTTGGAGCTCTGGGAGGAAATCTGATCGCTCATATGATCTTGGTAAGTAAGATGGTTAATGACTTTAAACATGCAAGAATGTTCTTGTACTCTTACATTTTCATATATTTCATACATTTTCTTTTCTTTTCATATGAATACCCTGTCCAAATATTAGATCATTTTGCATGCATTGGGTGAGCAGTAGTATCTTTCCCATTATTCAATTCAGATATATATTCAATTAATTATATAATTCAAGGTTGAGTCTGCTCCTTTTAAGCTATGTGCTGCTATGAATTTAGATGCACCATGTTTACATCTCTTGACTTAAATCAGAATTGTCAGACTTAAAATTTCTGTAATCAGATGAGAACTGTGAAAGAGATCTTTACAGAAAAATGCTGTTTTAATCAGTATTGTGAGATTTAAGACAAAGTCTGTAAATAAAAGGCTTTACGTGTTCACCCTTAATCATCATTCTGCTTATTTGCTTTTTCTTGAGTAGTATCTGAACTATACAGGCTATGTTTAACCTTTAATAGTGTCAGTCATTCATTTTTTATGTAGCTACAATGGACTCGTGGCCTTTGTCCAGCCTGTTGTCTTGTCAAATCTTGTTCAAGTAATGTGAAAAAGGTTTGTAACGTGGCAAGTAGCATGTTCTCAAGTAACTGACAGTCCCATATTTGTATCATTTCCTTTCTAGGGTTACCGGTACTGGGCTGGGATAGGAGTCCTTCAGAGTTGTGAATCTGCTCTCACTCACTACCGACTTGTAGCTAATCATGGTAAAAACTTCTTACTAGGGTAACATTCTTGACTTTCTGTGTACTTCTTTATCATTCAACTAGAAGGTACTAAAGTACTCCCAACACTAATAGTATAAATAGAGAATTCCTGCTATTAAACAAGTTATCCATTTGGCTCTGCATTATGATATGCTATTTTTGTCTCTATTGAAATGTCTTAGAGGGTATCAAAGTAAATAATTCTTTGAGTAACAGCTTGAAGCCCTGTAGACATCTGGTTTTACTAAGTTATGTTGTAACTTCTGTATTGAGAAAACCTGTCTGAAAATTTCTCATCTGTTTTCCAGTTGCTAGTGACATTTCCTTGACTGGTGGCACAGTGGTTCAGCGAATTCGCTTAGCAGATGAAGTAGAAAATCCAGGAATGGCAAGTGGGATGCTAGAAGAAGACTTGATCCAGTATTACCAGTTTTTAGCAGAGAAGGGAGATGTACAAGCACAGGTAAGATTCAGTTCACCTGATGACATTCAGACATTTCTAAGAATTACAGGAACAGCCTTATGAAATACGGAAAGACATTGGAGCTTTAGTGTTCTCTTCATCCAGAATCAATCTGTTTACTATTTCCCCATTAGTTTTTATGTGAAGAGACTAACATTTTAGTGTGTTTAAGGTGGAACTTGGACAGAAAATTTTTTTTAAATAAATCCAAAACATTACAACTTTAGCATCTTGGGAATGAGATCTTGGCTTTCACTAGAAACCAGCCAGGACTGTTTCAAGGATAGCTTCAGATGTTGTGGCCTTGACAAGGGATTTCAATTTCTCACTGCTCCTGCTCTTGGATGACTTCTCCATGCTGCAGGCTGGACCTCTTCTACACACAGTGCAGAAGGGGAGGATGCTAATGGAGGCAAATTGTCCCAAGCCAACTTGGTCATGTATAATTTAAGACTTAGGTAGGCAGGATCCACATGATTAGTTGTTACTTTACATCTAGGGCAGTATGTTACTTCTATCCAGGATAAATTTCCATTTAGGCTAATGTGAAAAAGTAGGACTGTACTGTAGTTATTGAAGCAAATCTGTGCCTTTAAACTTCGTGGCATCTTTAACTCTGATATTGTCTATCTTTGTGCATGTAATTAGCTCACCCATATCTGTATTGCTAGAAAAAGGAAGTCTCAAGGGAACAGTGACTTACTTGCAATGTAAAATTTATTTCTAGGTTGGCCTTGGACAATTGCATTTGCATGGGGGAAGAGGAGTAGAGCAAAATCATCAGGTACCTTTTCTCTATATCTCTGATGCATATTATACTAGGCAGAGGGGGAGAAAGTATAACTGAGAAAACAGTGGTACAAAAGTGTGTAAGTACCACTGTATGGTATGTAACAATTTCAGTAGCCTTGTTTAATAAAACTTAATCTTTCTGTGACTAGAAGATGGAACTGATTTTTTTACATAATTAGTTTAAGACTAACCATCTTAGAAATGAGAATGTCAAAAATAAAAACTGTTTTTATCAAGTAGTACTGGAGCTGGCTGAGATTTTGTAAATGTGGTACAATCTTCATGATGCAATGGGCATGCTGTAGTGATGATAGTGTAGTTTGTGCTTGCAAGAATATTTTGCTTCTGTAGACAAAACCCTGCAGCTTTAAATACTAAAGATATTAAGTGTGCATAAAAAATAGAACTTCTGCTGATGTAAGCCAAACTAGGTACCTTGCTTATGGAAGTTAAAATAGCTAACCTCGTCTTGAAATATGTATTGAAAAAATGGAGAGCTAAGGATGTGCAGTCCTGAGGATTATTTCATCCAATACAGTAATTATTTAACATAAATTATTTATTTGTCATCATCATTTAAAATACCCCAAAATTACTGCTTCAGGCAGGTTCAGAGGTGATAGTGAGTAGTCAGAAGGAGTATAACCAATTTCTGTGTAAAATTAGAAGAGGAATTGGCAAATCTCTCCTATTCTAAACAGGGTTTGATGTACGATAAGAAAGTAAGATTTACCTGTGTAGCTAGTGCATAGCAACAGTTGTATTTTGTTGGTTTTTTCCCCTTCTGGTTTTTTTGGAATACACTGGTTAGAGGGATTGCTGCTTAATAGTGCAATTATATAAGTGAAGAACACTGTCACAAATATTAAATAAGGTGGGATTGGTAACTTTTATTCCCAGAAGAACCTGGTAATTTGGCAAACAAATCTACCTTCCTCTACTGCATTTGCAAGAAAAGTTGCTCAAATCAGTGATGATGGCTAAAACACTTGTTTTCTTCTCTTCAGCGAGCATTTGAATACTTCAATCAAGCAGCTAATGCTGGCAATTCCCATGCTATGGCTTTTCTAGGAAAGGTAAGATAGAAACACTTTCAAAAGTAAGAAAACTGCCTTGCAATGAAAAATAGCAAATACTTCCTACTTTCTGATATCAGGCAATCTAAAACTTGAATTCTGGAATCTAAGTACTGTCATTTAGCTCCTATTTTTAATTTTTCTGCAAGATTTGAGTGTTGTAGTCTGTTATGTCTTGTCTAAGTTTTCCTTTAGGAGTTTTCGGAGTTTTTTAAATAGTGCTTGAAGTAGAGGGGTTTTTTTAAAATCAAGTAATTAAATATCTGAATGTCCTTTTTTCTGTGGTGGAATTCAAAACTCTAAATAGGCAACTATTCTTTTCCACACAAGGTATGGGGAAAAAAACTAGGCTTCTCAAAACTTTGCCCAGCAGGAAATACTACGTTGGGAAAGGAAATGGGAAGGAAATTCTTCCAATTTCATTCTGTGTAGAGAGTTGAGGCGTCTGAGTCAGAATTGCCAATAGGCCTGTACTTTGCACTAAAGCCTGAATCTGTCTGCAGGGTGGGCCTTTGTTTCAGTTATCTGAGATTTAAGGCCTTTTCGTGTAGGGGCAAATCTTACCTGACCAGTCTGGTTGCCTTCTATGATGGAGTGAAAACAATGGTCAACGAGGGAAGAATGTCTGATATCAGCTATCTAGATTCCTGTAAGGCCTTCGGCACGGTCCCGTACAACATCCTTGCCTTTAAATTGGAGAGACGTGGATTCTAAGGGTGGAATATCTGGGGGATAATGAGTTGGCTGGATGGATATAGCCAGAGAGCTGTGATTAATGGCTCTGTGTCCAGGTGGAGGCCAGTGACAAGTGGGGTCCCTCAGGGCTCTGTCTTGGGACCAGTGCTCTCTAGTATCTTTACCAGTGGCACAGACAGTGAGATCGAGCGCAGCCTCAGCAAGTTTGCAGATGACACCAAGCTGAGCAGGGCAGTGACACAAGAGAAGCGTGGGAGGCCACCCAAAGGGACCTGTACAAAACTGAGAAGTGGGCCCATGAGAACCTCATGCAGTTCAACAAGTGCAAATGGGAGGGCTCCACCTGTACAAATATGAGTGCAACTGGGAGATGAACTCATTGAGGGCAGCCTTACGAAGAAGGGCTTGGGGGATCTCCTGGGTGAAAAGCTGGACGTGACGCAGCAGTGTGCACTTGTGGCCCAAAAGGCAAATGCATCCTGGCCTGCATCAAAAGAGGAGTGGCCAACAGGTTGAGAGAGGTGATTCTCCCCCTCTACTCTGCCCTCATGAGACCCCACCTTGGAGTACTGTGTCCAGGTGCGCAGTCCTCAGCACAGGAAAGACATGGACCTGTTGGAGTGAATACAGAGGAGGGCCATCAAGATGATCAGAGGGATGGAGCACTTTTCCAATGCAGACAGGCTGAGACAGCTGGGGTTCTTCAGCCTGGAGAACAGAAGGCTCCAGGGAGACCTCATTGCAACCTTCCAATACCTAAAGGGGTCTTACAAAAAAGAGGGAGAGCAACATTTTGCACAACAGATAGTGATAGGACAAGGGGGGATGATTTTAAACTAAATGAGGAGTGAGTTAGGTTAAATGTTAGGCCAAAGTTCTTTATTCAGAGGGTGGTGAGGCAGTGGAACAGGTTGCCCAGAGAAGTTATGGGTGTCCTATCCCTGGAAGTGTTCAAGGCCAGGCTGGTTTGGGCCCTGAGCAACCAGGTCTAGTGGCTAGCATCGCTGCCCATGACATGGTAGTTGGATCTAGATGATCCTTAACCCAATCTGTTTGATGATTTTTAATTTAAAACATGATTGGCAGGCTGCTAGCAGTGATGATAATATGTTACTGCTTTGAAAGGTATTCAGGTTACTTGTCTGAGATCTGGGTTGCAGACTACCTTCAGCCTGTGAGGAGCTAAATCCATTTGAGTACCTTCTCAGGTTAGGCTACAATAAGCACCAGCTCTAGCTCATCTTTTTCAGGCTGTCATTGTAGTAGAGGATTCAAAATTAATGTCCCTAAAGTATAAAAAATAGTATAATGTACTGTTCAAGGCCCCTGACAGAAGAAATTGCAGTTCCTGCTTACTCTGTTGGTTGAATGTTGTGTCACTAGTTATTGTTGAAGTGAGCTGTGTTTAGTAACCAGTTTTTGCTTTGTTTTTGCCAAGTGTTTTAACTGCCAATACTGTTTGATTTCCACTGGTCTCAAGATTTTTGCCTGATTGCATGTTTCTCAGTGCACGCTGGTAGAAATTAAAAAAGAAGGGTATTGTAATGAAAAAATTTTACTTTTATGGGCAGTTCATTTTTCATTAGAAAGTTAAACCCTTCGAATTTTACAGCAGAGAGATGTATTTTCTGCTTCTGGACAAGTTTTAATGATTATTCAGTAATGTGATTGTCAGAATAATCTAAGTACAGTAACTCCCTCTCAATATGTAAGGTGAAGACGCTCCATGCTAAACTGGCTACTTTGGCTGTTCTTCAATAATGGCTTTCCCTTTCAGATGTACTCAGAAGGAAGTGATGTTGTACCTCAGAGCAATGAAACAGCCCTTCAGTATTTCAAGAAAGCTGCTGACATGGTATGATTATCTGTAAGGTGGAACTACAGCATGTGCACTAAGTTGATTAGCTCTGAAATGCTGCAAAAGCTTCGTGTGCTCTTCCATATGCACACACCTACTGCCAGCTTCTGTCCCAGATAAATTAGCCCATAATCTTGCTTGCCTAAGATGTCAAAAACTGCTCTGGCCATGGTGCTTCATGAAGCTGTGTTCAGCATAAGGAGTCTAACTCTCATGAACAGAGTCTATTTCATCAATATGAAATACTGTCCACCTAAATAGTCTTCAGTTCTGTGAACTGCTGGTTTGTTAATTTGAAGTTATCTTGTCACAGGAATTTACAGTGCTTCTGTTTTGTGAATATGTAGTAGTTTTATACCTCTCATCTCATTGGACTGTTGGCTTTTTGGGATGATGTTTTTGATCATGTTAAGCCCTCATATCTGTCTTTGACCTATCCCTTATGGTAGTGTTTGTACAGTTAAAGCATGAGTGGTTCTTCAGGAAGGGTGTTTAGCACGTGAAACGCAGTAGATTAAGTTCTGAAGGGACTATTGTAAGATAACTGCCGTCATGGTTCTTACATTGCACAGTCAGAATGCTGTTCCACATCTCTGTGCTAAAGTGAGGATCTCTGTGTGCTCACCCTGCATTCACTGAAACTTTCTGATGTGTCCCTTTCCCCGTCCTGGCACTGAAGGAGTGCCACAGTGCCTGCTTTTGCAGGGGCAGTGGTTAGTAATGTAGCCCACAGGACAGCCACCATTCTACCCTTAACACAGGTTCTTAGAGTTCCTGGAATTGTTTTGGGAGCTTCTGTAGCACGCAAAACATTTTGAAGTTGGAAAAACTAAAGATAAGTAAGCTATTAATGCCCCATCTTTTTAGGGTTATGGGTTCTACGTCTTGTATGACACTGTAAAAGTGCACAGTAGACTTTCATAACTAATATTGAAAGTTTTTTCCCTGTTCATCAGCTGTGTAGTTACTGAGTAAAAGTTACTGTAAATGCTGTTTCCTCCCTAAATAACTATTACTAGGAGCAAAAAATGAATCTCTCGTGATTACAGTATGTTTTAATGATGTTAAAGACATAACAGATTTGAAAGATGTAGGTGTAGGTTTTGCCTTTCTTTGCAGATGTGTTTTTCTCTGTTTTCAGGGTAATCCAGTTGGACAGAGTGGATTAGGAATGGCTTACCTCTACGGAAGAGGTGTTCCAGTGGTAAGCTTTTGACAGTCGTCTTTCTAACCATAGGTGATTGTGTGACTTTTTGTTGTCAACAGATTTTTTTCTCTGGAGGGAAGTACTGTGGAAGGCTTAATTGGGAAGATTTCTGTTACACTGAAAATTCCTTGAGGAAATCTGTAATGTAAAAAAAATGCACTATGGAATTAGCAACTATGAAACAAATATCCTGATTTTGCTCTCAAAAGTTTGAAAATGTTGCTTAAGCTATTAGAAATGCATAGAAGTGTGCATTTTAGCAGGACATTTGAGCTTGTCTACAATTTTATTATGAAATAAAACAAATCCTAACTGTCCCCATTTTGTGTCTCTTGTGGGAGTGAAGAAACACTTTGAAACTTTTAATTAGTTCATTTGCTGTATTGCTTTTCCCTCAGGAAGGTTTCTTGTCAAATGTTTTATATTTAGCTATACAAACAGATACTACTCAAAAGTTGAATTATGCCAAAGTTGAGGAATTAAGTAAGTGTTCTAGAAACAGAACAGAGCTTCCATTCTGTTAAGCATAACTGTTCATAGCAATGCTGTATGTGGATGCCAGCTTTGAGATAGCTGCAGAGTTACAGCAGGCTAAATATCATTGTAGTCTATTTTAATTTTTGCTTCCAGATTTTGAACAGGGGAATATTTTCACTGGAAAATCTTGCTGTAATTTTTCTGTAAAACAGATCTGTCCTTTCACATATGCACATGCATATTTTCTGAAACTTTGGTGTATTGCAAGGCTCTAATGACTGGACCAAATCTTCCTGCAGAACTATGAGCTAGCACTGAAGTATTTCCAGAAGGCTGCCGAACAGGGATGGGTTGATGGACAGCTTCAGCTAGGTTCCATGTATTACAGTAAGTGGCATCAAAACCATTTGCAGGTCTAAACCCCTGCCCTTTCAGTCACTGTTCACTAGGTGGCATTAGAAGTGTGCATACACTGCATGTAGAATGGGCTTACTACATTGAACTTGTATTTCATTCTGGTTTTTCCTGACATTTTCACAATGCTTTTCTAGAGTAACTTTAAAGAGTAAGTACTGTTTCATACAATGCTGCTTTTCGAGAGGAATGAATAGCAATGATTTAATCTTTCTTTTAGATGGCATTGGAGTCAAGAAAGACTATAAACAAGCTTTGAAATATTTTAACTTGGCCTCCCAGGGTGGCCACATTCTCGCTTTTTATAATCTGGCTCAGATGCATGCCACTGGCACTGGAGTGATGCGGTCCTGTCATACTGCTGTTGAGGTAAGGTCACCCGTTTATCAGGATCAATAATACTGACTTGCAAGAGATGGGCTGTAACCACATCAGCCTGTATCAGACATTTCCAGCGGTGACTGCAGAGTCAAGGCTATCAAAAGAGAAAGTGATATATTAGCAAACTTGTTTGTATTTCTTGAGAAAAATCTTTGGCTTTTATGTTATGGCACGTTTGTATTTCCTTTAATAATGTTGCAGAAAATCAAAAGAATGTAATACAAAGCAAGCAACAGTAACTTATAAGTACCAAATTCTTCTTTTATACCTGGATTTAAGTGTAACAAAACTAAGATACTAAATGAGTAAGCATCTGAATCTTACAAGTTACTATCTTTACTAAGAATCTTACAAGTTGCTAAGCATCTATCTGCTTAGCAACTTGTATCTTAAAGTAAGCCTGTCTTAAACAGTGGAGTTTGCTTGTCATGTTTTTCATGTGAAATATAAATATTTTGAACAGGCATCAGAATGTTAAAGTGTTACTTCTTGCAAAACCTAAATTTTTGAAGTTCCTGACAAGCAGTATCCTCCCCCTTCCTTTTTCCTCTGCAGTTGTTTAAGAATGTATGTGAACGGGGGCGTTGGTCTGAAAGACTGATGACTGCCTACAACAGCTATAAAGATGGTGATTCAAATTCTGCTGTGGTTCAGTATCTTCTTCTGGCAGAACAAGGCTATGAAGTTGCACAAAGCAATGCTGCTTTCATACTTGATCAGAGTAAGAGTCTGAAAATGTGCTGAAAAGGGTTTCTCTGGAGGTGGCATGCTAGAACTTTAATGAAGCTCTTGTTCTCTTTCCTGCTCTTCACATGGGAGAGTTTTCATTTTCACATCTAAGGATGACTTCATAGACTAAAAGTTAAAATACATTTAATTTCTGATTTAGGGATTTTAAAACGGTATAAGCAGAGAGTCTTTAGGAACTTGCACAGTGCTAAAAATTCTCTTCCCTGAATTTCCTAAACACAGTTGTAAAAGTAGGAATTGAATTAGGTTTACCTTTGACCTGTACTATGCACAGAAGTCTCAGTGTCCTTTGTTCTTTCTCTTGTAATGCATTTTGTCAGCACCTTCTTCTTTGTGTGACTTTACTGGTGCTATTCTTGAAGCAGGGGTAAGGAGCTGGGCAGTTGGTTCTCTTAGATTTGAAAAAAAACTCGTCCCATGTGTCTTACTGGAACTAGATGGCTTGAACTTGGATTTAGTAAAGTTTGAAGTCATTGGGAGACAATGGAAGTACAATGGCAAATCTTTATTGGAACTGCAAAACCCAGTGTTTTAAACTTTCTCTATACCAAATCTAGGTCTCATTGCCAGCTTTATATCTTAGTATTGAAAGCACCTATTGGTGGCTAATGGGCTAATCTAACATCTTCATTTCCAGTTAATGTTTTTCAAACGTGTCTGAGTGAATCATCTTTAGGTAAGGTGCAGTAATGACAGTGCTGGAAGTGCATGCTCGCAAAGAAACAGCATTTTTCCCTGAGTTAAAATTCTGATTGTCCTTATTCAGATGTATCTGCATCTCAACTGGAGATTGATTTAAAACTATTTTATATGTTTTATACAAAATCTTTGTGTCAGCTGTGGGATAGTGCAGCTGAAACCATAATTACACTAGAGGTTCAAGTTATAAATCCTTTGAATTCTCTGAACTCTGATAGTTCATGAACCTTCAAATTGTGACATGAACAACTTCTGAAGTAGCTGAAGCACTGCCATGTAAAAGATAGACTGCAGTCTCTGGCTGGTTAAGGAGTTTAAGCCTTTGTTTTACCTGACTAGTCCTGGGTTTGAGATGGCCAGATTATAACAGGTTATACTTCAACCTTGTATTTATCAAAGTCTAAATTATGTGCTCTTAAGACTTGCATTTTCTGTCATTCCTCAAGTATGCATCAGAATCTCCTACAGCTGGAATGGGAGAGATGCTTGGTAAGCCATAGTTCAGAGTGAAATTATATAGTTTGTTCCTAGCTCTCTTATGTGGGCAGATACATGGAAAAGCCATTTAAATTAAAGGGGTTTTTATAAGTTTCAGATGGGTTGAATCTTGTTTGTTCTATAACACAGATTGCTTCAAGTTTTTAGCATATTTCAGCAGACTGAAGATAAGCAGGGCTTTTTTTGTGGTTGTGTGTGCATATACTATGGTTCTATTTAACTGGATTATTTTCTTCTTTAGAAGAAGCTAGCATAGTAGGAGAAAACGAAACCTATCCTCGAGCTTTGCTTCACTGGAATAGAGCAGCTTCTCAAGGTATGTCTGTACCTCACAATTCAGTCAGTTTATTTTTATGTTGAGGAATACATTCAGTGTAGGTTTGCAGCTGCAGTGTGAGCTGCAGGTTGAGCTCTGGGTGGGAGGAGCCCGAGGCAAGGGGACATGAACTGCTGACCCTTTGCATAACAAGGGGCCCGGGGACCTGTGGCCCAGCCAGGTGAGGAGACACAGCAGGAGCCAAGGACCTCAGATTTAAGTATGAACAGACTGTGAGGGTATAAAAGCCCAGGGATTCCTTTGTTTGGGATTCCTCCTCGGAAATATAAGCTCAAACTGGTTTTGTGTTACTGTGCCATTACCAAATTGTTTAAAAGATTCAGGCATCTGAGACTGCTTTTGGAAACCCAGGGTTGAACCAGTAAGGAAAGCTTGTCTGACTGTGTGAGAATGGCACAAGCAGGGAGTCCAGCACCCATCAGCCCTCGCAGCCACCCACTGCGAAGGGGGAAGGAGCTTCGGTCCCTGCAGAAACAGCCTGTAGTGGTGGGAGTGTGATGGCCAGAGTGCCTCCCAGATGGTCAGACAGGAAGGTTTCCTTAACATTTAGTAGAGCCATTGAAGTCCAATTTCATATGTTTTGGTATGAAACGTGTAAAGAGGGAAAGTTTACCTCCTTCTGTCCAACAGAAGTTGTATCCCACACAGGGTAGTCAGCGTTCTTTGGTCTATTGTTAGCTATAGTGTCATTCCAATATCCTTGCAGGTCTGAGCCTTTCTGTGATTCTGAAGATTAAAAGGACTAAAATACAAATGTACTTTGTGTTTCTTTTGATGTTCCTTATGGAATTGTAGGATAATGTTAAACAACATTAGCAATGTTTACGCTGACTTTTGTAAAAATATATCTGCTTGTAAAAATGGATCAGAAATCCTTAAGAGTAATTTATTACTTTTCATCATTTATAAGAAATGCAATTTCCTGTTCAAAGTAAGCAGAGCCCAGTGATGAAGAATGCATCCTTGATGTCCAAACAACACAAATTTAAACTCTGGTGCTTGTTGTCCTACCCTAAAATAAGCAAAAGTGAACTGAATGATGAAATATCTTGAGGTATCTAACTTCCAACAGGATGCATCTACGCTAATATGTCTACTAGTTTTTGACTTTAGAGCAAGAGTACCATTCAAATTCAGACTTCTAAGGCTTTTAGTTGAAAGTTAAGAAACTGAGATGATGACATGAATGATGATTCACTATTTTTCATATTTCCAGTGTTATTGCTTTTTTATAAAAGTTAAATCTTTTAAAGGCTATATAGCAAACAAAAAGTTTTTTCCATAATAAGGGACTGATTATGAACATGTTATGAGTTCTCAGCTGATACCTCTTCATAGCAATAAGAATATTGGTAGGATTACTAGGAAAAGGTCGTACCTGCAAATAGAAATTAGTTATGTTTTGGTTAGCTTAAACAAATTTAAAAAATAAAAGCTGTTTATGTGAGGGAGTGGTGAAAGATAAACAGTTCATACAAACTGTGAAAAGTAATACTAACGCTCCTATTGCATCTTCATAGGAAGCCAAAAGGGTTTCTTTGCCTAGCTATTTTATCCTTTTTTGTTGTTCCTTGATTTATAGGATATACTGTTGCAAGAATTAAACTCGGAGATTACCATTTTTATGGGTTTGGTACTGATGTTGATTACGAAACTGCGTTTATTCACTATCGACTGGCGTCAGAACAGCAGCACAGTGCTCAAGCAATGTTTAATCTGGGTTACATGCATGAGAAGGGATTGGGCATCAAGCAGGTGAGTGAGCTCTGTAGACTGAGAGTCTGCTTTATGAGCATACATTTGCTAATACTCATTAGCAATTTACTCATTTGCTAATACTCATTAGCATACATTTGCTAATACTCTGTTAAGTCCACAACTACTACTGGGCTTTGGGTGCTATATAACCACTTAATTGGAATTAGCATGTCTCCCAATACATTCACCAATAGGCAATGGACAAGTATATTGACTTTCATCTTAAATATGTGAAGTAATGACGCAGAGACAGGGAAGAAACATTTGCCCAAAACTGTGAATATTGGCAAAAAAAGTGTGATATGCTTCAGTAATGCTTTCAAGACTTTGAAGTGTAGTGAAATGAATGCAAATCAACTCCAGGTTCATGGTATTTTAGTACAGTATTATTCTTGTCCTCTGAAACACTGGTTAAATTGTTTCCTGTATCATGACATTTTGAAAACAAGGTAACAAAAGCAAAATGGTTTTTGGAGTTAGGCAAACTCTATATCACCTGAAGAAGACTGTGTATCTGGTTCTCCTAGGAAGCCTGTGGTGTGTTGCTGTCCATGAGTTAATTCTTATGGAATGCAGAGCAACATATTTCTGTATGTGTCAAAATGATGTAATTGGCAATTGCATACTAATTTTGAGCAGCTTACCTTAATGTGTGAATTTAATAACAACTTGACCTGAAACTGTAAGAAATGGCTTCATTTTATCTATTTTCAATAGATAAAATGAAAATAGCTTCAACTTTTTTTTTGTCTATATATGCACTTTTCAGTTATTCTGTTGGTCTATTAAAAGACCAATTTTTGCTTCTTGACAAAATACGAGAACAATGCAGAGCAAATCATAAGTCAGTATTGTTACTTTAGCAGCATCAGGCAATCAACATTTGAAAAATGCTTAATGACCTAGATGTAGAAATTACAATACAGTACACAAACTACATTTTTTCTGAAGTTTATTTTCAAATGTTACTTCAGGATGGTTTTCCCTTTGTAACTGAGCTCTCAAAAGTAGTTAACTCCTGAAAATAAGTCTGCAACTAAATGCAGTAGTTCTAAAGTTGGAGGTTTTCTTCAAAACAAATTCTTTCAGGCATGGACCTTTTTATTTTGCTTCTGTCTTGAATACAACACAATTTAGATCAAATAATAAAAAGTTTGAAAAAGTTATTGCATCGTGTTCAGCATGATGAGAAAAATTATTCCTAATGCCATCATTTGCACAGAGTATTCTCCAGCCTGAAGCAGAGATGGCTACACACAGAGAGCCAAAATGAGTGCACAGAGACTCATGATGAGCATATGTAGCCTTGCTTTATGCAGAGGAATAATACTTTCTCTCCTTCATATCCACCATGGAATGCAATGTTGCACTGCAAGGGAAATAGAGAGATAGCTAATATAGATAGAGGAAAGGTGCACTGAGAATGTCTAAGCAAGGAAACTGCATGTGTAAAACCAGTCTTAGTAGTTCTTAAAATTTAATGCCTTTGTTTTCTGTGTTCTAAAACATTACAACTTTAAGATGAGAAGATGGATATTTAGGACTGATTTAGATAAGGCTAGGGGCTGGACCGGGATATTCTAAAACAGGCTAAGACTGAGTTTTGCATGAAGGAGAATATTTGGCTTTCCTTTCACAGAATGGAAATTGCTGAATTTTGAGCAGCTCTGAAAATGACTGACAGTTAAAGTCATATTTCCTGATGTAGTAGGATGTCTACCACTGAAGTCTGCTCTTCCACTAGAGGCCTCTGGATGGGACATATAAACTGTAGTAGCAGAGTAGTATGTAACAAAATTGGGGGGTTAGTGTTCTGAAGAAAGGGACGTGTGCTTTAAATGTCTCCTTGCCTAGATCCATGTCATTAAGATTGCAAATGCTCCAGAGCTAGGGAGAATGTTCCAATAAGGTTGCCTGCACAACTTCAATTCAGGTCACTGTTCATTCTGGATAAATGTGGTGTTTCTTAATGTGGGGATTTTTTTTCCCCACCAAACAGCTTTTGCCTTATTCTCGCTTTAATTATTGAATAAATAGTCTTTTTCTTACATACAGAATTTTATGCTACACTTCCTGTACCAAGATAGTTTTCAAACTCAGACCAGGTCAATGCCAAATATTAAGCCGTTTCAGAAATCTCACACAGGTACACTTAGACACTCTCCATAGATTTAATGCTGTCAGTCGCTGAGGCTACATGTCAGAATGAAGACTGTTTCCACCAACTGCTCAAAATTAAGAATGAGTTAATTTTGTTATAGTATCATCTTAAGATTTGGTGTGGTATTTCAATGCTGTTTGTGTGTTATAGCTCAGACTCCTACGGTTTGCACTTTTCTGTCAAGTAAGAGTAAAGTATGCATAAGCAGAATGAAGTGCTTGCTAACTAGAAATGAAAATAAGCCATTATTTAGGATCTTCTTTTACACCAACACTAGAACAGTGCAAAGGAGGTAAGGAAGTTCTTTTAAATAGTTATACAAAAGATAAACTTTCCAGCCTCAATGAGTATTAAGAGTTGTTCTACTAAATAGGAATACTAAAACGTGAGCTACTACATCTCATTTATTTAATATGTCCATTTTCATGCTGTTATTTCCACAAGTGTTATGGAACTAAGCTTTGCTGTATCAATGAGCAGAAAACCTTTATGGTATTTCACCATCAGGAAGTTATCAAATGAGCATGTGGCATGAAGTCGTGTAGATTTCTCTTATTTTAAGTGTCCAATTTGGAACACTTTCAGAGGCAAGTCTTAGGTGAGCCTGTTCTTCACATCATTGGGTGAACACAGCCAGTTTGTATCTAGATACCCTAACATTGCACAGTATGTATCCGAAGCAGAGCCAAAAAACCACTGAACAAACAGGGAAAGTTAAACTATTCAGTACATGTACCCTCAGTTCTTACAGTCACCACCTTGTTTCAATTGCCACCAAAGAGCACTAATTTAATAACTTCCTTAAACTGCTGTCTGTTTGTGGTTGTACTTTTGCCAGCCTGCTCTCACTAATGCCAGTTATGTGCATTTTGGACAAGTAGTAAAGTCTAATTTGAGTGTATGTGCAGAAATGGTTAGAAGCTGCACTATGCAGCAGGCATACTGTAGTGTAACTGAGAGGAAATGCTGCTGCATATTCCTCTGAAACTTGAGTTTTCTTAGTCTTTTATGTTTCTTGTGGTGTTGGAGATGTTAGAGTACTCGAGTTACTGAAATACTTGCTTTGATTTACAGTGAATAGGTTGAATATGTTATTACTAACCCATTTGTGAACTTCAATTCTAGCATCAGTTAAAATAGCTTCATCCTCAAAATGAAGCTTCCATTTACTTGTATATTCAAAGGTGAACACATCTCAGGAAAAAAAAAAAAACTATGGTTAATTTTTCAAGTTCTTCAAAACTGAGCTTTGAATTATCTTAACTTTAGGATATTCATCTTGCAAAACGATTCTATGACATGGCAGCTGAAGCAAGCCCAGATGCTCAGGTTCCAGTCTTCCTAGCACTTTGCAAGCTTGGAGTGATTTATTCCTTGCAGTACATAAGAGAAATCAATGTAAGTAATGCAGAAAGAAAACAGCAAATGTGTTTTCCATTTTTAAAAGAAGCTCAATTTGTAATTTTACTGAAGTCAAAGTACTGCTTGAGCCTTCGGCAAACTTAGGATAGATTTTTCTACTGTTGCATATTAAGAAAGGAAACAGGAATGAAAGCTTCAGTGACTATTTGTGCAACTCTGTGAATCTGAAATGTGCACAGGCAGTGCTCTTCTGTGCTGTTCTTCCCTTGAAGATAATTTCTCAAAACTGTTTGACTGTTCTTATCCATGACCATCTGCTATCAAAATGAAGCAGATTTCACTGACATAATTGCTCAGGGGAAAAAATAATATATCCCTAATTCTCATGCTATTTTATATTCAGCTGTAACAACCCCATTATTGTTGTGTTTAATCTGTGGGGGGGGGAAATATATTTGTTTTAGCTAGTTTAGGTATTTTGTAGTGTTTCTACTGGGTGATGGCCCTGAAAAAAAAATTTGTCTGGAATTAAAGTGAAGTCTTTCCAATATTTCTCAGTGTTCTGACATCTTACTGCCTTTTTGGATTAGTTAATAAATTAAAGTGGTATGGAAGTTATTATCACTTAGAGCAAATGCATTTTCAGGCAATTCAGCAAAGTTTGAAAAATTATAGTAGCCTTGAGGCTGAGGACAGTCAAAATGCTCTAAGTCAATTGGGCAAATACCCACATAGCACTCACAGAAGCTGGTATACAGAACACAGCTTTCCTAGTTTTAAGTCTGCTGCTGCAGATTTAAATTGGCAGTGACTGTGTAGTATCATCAGATACAGTAGTGAAGCAGAGAAGTGCATGTTGGCTAATCCTTATGCAAATGGAGTCTTACAAAAGGGCTCTTCAATCAAAACTAACAGTAAGTCACTTTAATTTCCCGGTCCATTACCTGCACAAATCTCAGCATTGTACCACACAAGTGTCCTGAGGCTTAATGCTCTGTTATTCATGGGAAAGTCACAAAACTCCATAGTGAGAACTTCCATCTCTAAAATAGAAAACCTTATTCTATATAGCATGGCTCTTAGTCATAGTAGTATTTTAGTTCCTGGAAATTAAGAATGTCACTGATGTGATACTGTTTTTTTCCGAGAGGAAAAGAGCCACTTACTTTTCACGTACAAGTATCAGTTTTAAAACTATTACAAGTCAAATTTAAAATCAAAGTAATTTCTCATTTGTGTTCTCTTACATGATGTGGACTCTTTCTTTCTTAGATAAGAGAGGTATTCTCACACATTGATATGGACCAGCTGCTGGGGCCTGAGTGGGACCTCTACCTTATGACTATCATCGCCTTGCTCCTGGGAACAATTATAGCTTACAGACAAAGGCAACACCAAGCAATTCCCAGACCAGCAGGACTGCGGCCAGCTGTGCCTCAACAAGAACCGCCCCCAGAGCATCAACCACCACAATAGCAACAAGAGCCTCAGTGAAAGAACTGGATTTTTCCAAAAGGAACAATTTTCATTGTGAATTAGGACTTTGGATCAACAGTCCCTCCCCCAAAAGAGGCACAAAGAAGTTTAAAAAAAAGTTTGAAAGCTGCTTAGAATGATGCCTTTTTTCAGGGATAAGAAAATTATTTTGAAACTGATTTGAATGTTATTTCAGTGCCAATGGAATAACACTATGGCTTTTTTTCATGGAAACACAAGAGTGCTACTACAAAAATGTTGCCTGCTGTATCTATTTCCTCTTTATTCAGAGTCCTTTTCATCTCCCAGAGAGACAGAAGGCTAGCAGTGGAAGGTTTTTGCCTGCTTGATAGCAGTTGCCCTTTATAAAAGTAATAATAATAAATTTATGGCCAATTTAAGTCCAAGAAGATGACCTATATTCAAATTCTGAAAAGATTAGAGTTGTTAGGAACTTAAATTCTGACCTGCATCCCAAGTATTTCTATAGTCCTTATTTCATTTTTTTTAGTATTTCTTACACTTTGGTATTTTAGGCTGTCTTGGATGGTTTTAACATAGATTATTGATAAACCCTGTCAAACTAAGCCAGCAAACATGCCACTCTCCATTTGTGCTTTTTTGTTTTGGGTGTTTTCCTCCATTCCCCTTAGACAGTTCTCAGCAGTCAGTATGTAGCCTCTGAGGTGGAGTGGGACAGACTGTGTCTGTAAAGCTTGTCAGCTGAAAACTGTCCACCCAGCACCCAGATCTCACATACTTCTAAAACTTTCCAGGAGCCTGTGTACTTTGCAGTCCTTCATGACATGAAAACATATTGGTAGAGTTCCTAAATTTAAATTTGTCTTTACTAAGAGGCTGAGTCTAGATTGCAGAAAGCACCAGTATTACTGCGCACACTGAAGAAAGGAGAGAGCCAGCAATCTCAGTGAGTTAGCTGAATTGCTTTTAGAGTTGGAAGTTCTGTGCTTGATTTCCAACAATCCTGTTAGTGATTTGCACTGCAAGAAAGAAATGTGTGTATCTCATGCATGCATCTGCTTAATGCATCTACAAAAAAAAGCCACAAAAATGCGTACTCTCTACAAAAGGGCATGGGCTTATGACAGTGATGCTACTCCAAAGCTACAGGGGTGCTCTGGCTGTCGCCAGCCTCTCTTGTACCTGGCATAGGTGAAAGTCACAGTAATGTCTCTGGCTGTGCCATCTCGAGGACCCCTTGTAACAAGAAAATCCAAAGAGAAAGAAGACTAGTGGCTTCTTGATGCCACCAGCTCAGTGTAAAGGCCTTTTAATGAGTGTAAAGAATGTGACCTGTGGACTAATGATTTAAGACTGCAAGAGGAATCTTCACTTAGTAACCATTTTCATTGAACTATAATTTCTGGGGCCAGGGGTGGGAAGCAGTGGGGGAATAGTTTAGAAGCACGGAATGCAGAAGTGTCTATTCTTATTTACCAATGGTAGTTAAATATTGGTTTCTATACTAGCATTAAACCTCTGAATATACTATCATAAAGCTGAATGAATACAAATGAGGAGGCTTTAGCTGCTTTCTGACAAAAGCTGTTGTGATTAAAGGGTTAAGGGCTTCTTTTCATGCAAACGTTTTACCGGTGTATTGGCAAGAACCTATCAATACGCTTTATTTAGAATTGAGATTTTGGTATGGTTTCATACTTGGTAGATTTGCAAGGAGATCATTGCACAATAGATCTCTAGTTTGGGATAGAAGATAAGCAATCCATTTTTTTGTAAATGGAAATGTCACGGATGACTAGTATTAAAGGTACTAGTATTATAGGTAGAACTTCTCAGTACTTCACAATGCCTATGCTGGTCATATGAAGACAAATCTTTAATTTTAGCGTGGAGGGCTGCAGCATGTGGTAGAGGAATGCCGTGTTCAGTCTTAATCATCATTAGCAGATGAAACAGTATTGAACTTAAATGTAGTGTCTTGTATGTACAGCATTCCCCAGCTGCATTTCTAGGATATCTGTGACTTCTGAACACTCCCTCTGAAATATTTTGCCCCTGTCACTTAATAACTCTTTTTAGCTTGGCATGAGTAAATTAAAGATGATATAGAAAATGTTTTTCAGTTAAATACCATTGGTTCATTGGTATTGATCTCTTAGGCAATTTAACAATTTTGTTACTGCATTATTAAAATGTTTTGGTTGTTGATCTATTAGAACTAAATTCTAAAAGCTCTGTTCTACTTGCATGAGAATCTGTCATCACTGCTGCTATGTGACAGTCTTATGGATGACTTTCAGTGAATCTGATGCATTTTTACATCCAAGAAATCAGCAGAAGAAAACAATTGAAGATCAGCAAGTTAATTCATTTTAAAAAAATGCTTTCTGAAGGAGCAATAAGGAAGTCTTTCTCCTGCTTTTTTCCCTTCCACCAAATTACTACCACTAACTTTTCAGATGACATTCATTTGAATGTGGTGGTAGAAGAAAAAAGGTACTTACCATAAATAATGGCAAGTTAACTCAGGGATTAAAGAAATGAATAAGTTTTCTAAATCAGTTATCTACACCATGACTTAAGTTTTTGTGACAATCCCTTACTATTCTGTTCTGAAACTTGCATTTTGAGGAAAGTATATTTAACTCCTACTAGCAATATGTTCGTTGTTGTGCACTCAGTTAATCAAGCATCTTTTTCCTAAAGAATCTGAGTTGCTCAGTTTACTGCAGTGAAGTACTTTTCCCTTTTGGTAGCGCACAGGTTACCTTATAGTTTATATGCAGGAGTATTTTAGGAGGGAAATTTGATTTAAGAGAAGCCTTTCTGGGTGTGTTCAGCATGGTTTGAATGGAAAAGTTGTATTCTTTGTGTGTAGTGACATAGGCCAGAGCCTGCCTATTTGACCTTCATAGACACATGCTCTTCTTTCCCTGCACAGAAAATGGAACTACAGAGCAGTAAGTGTTATTGGTGGGGTTTTTATATGTAGGAAAACTGTGGGAAAATATGGAGAAACGCACTATTCTGCATCTCAAATTATTAATCAAAGACATTAGCTGTTCTTGCTAGTTCAAAGAAACACTGACCTGTTGAGAAAACAGGATTTTAGTTCATCACTGGTAAAACTTGTCCCAGAGCTATCTGTTGAAATAATTATTTTGCTTTATATTGTCCGTGATGGGACAGTGTAACAGAAGGTAAGGCCTTTGATACAAACATCCCCATGAGACTCTTGCGAGATAGTTTTACTCACTTTTTAGTCATCTTCCATAAGTCATCTACTCCTATTAAAAAAAAACTATCAAATGTTGTAATTTGGAGGAAGAACATTAAGATATGGCTTGTGAAAGGACTTTTTAAGACTATGCATTATCTAATTTCCACCTATTATATGCTAGTTTTGGCCTATAAAGGGGGATTACACTCACCTTTGCAAGTTGCTTTCCTTTTAGATAGGCAACAATGAACTGAAATTCTATTTTTGTTTCAGAGAATATTAAACTGAAAAGATTTAGTTTGATTTGAACTACTGCAAATGCATATGGCAAATAGGGACTATTGGGGGGAACCCTTTGTTTTTATCAGCTACAGTTCTTTAAAGGGTCTTGTAGGAGTTTTGTAAATTTATTTTGTATTTAAAATCAGTATAAAGGCTGGTCAAATGTAATATAATTGTGTAAACAAATTCTGTTAATAGAAAGATGTACAGATTCATTTTGTACTGTATCTTTAATCTTGTGAAATAAAGATACCACCTGTGTGGTTACCCTCAGTGTTCACAGTGGTTATGATAACAGAAGATGTGAATTGCTAGCCATATGCGCTGGTATCTGCCACTGTTCAGTGCATCCCTTTCTATAAGGATTTCATACTTTCACTTCCATTCCTTAGGAAGGGCAAAGAAAGGGGGGATGGGTCATTGCACATTTTGTCTTCAGTTATGCTATCAACTTGCTCTGTGTGTGTGTATGTGTGTGACAGTGTATACAGCATTTGGTAGACACAGAGCTGCTGTGTGATTCAAGAGTAGTGGCCAGTAACTGTAGAATTACTACTGCATTTTCAATACTGATACAGGGATAATTCAGTCAGTTGGAACAGATACTGGGGGAGGGACTACTCCAAGCTGACAAATTTGTTTGCTTTGCAGGCCCTTTTTGACCCATTCATCCCTTCAGGCTCCACCTGTTGAGACCAAGTCCTGCCTTGTTAAATTCATGAAGTTGGTGGGCTTTCCAGTGTGCTTGTTCACTGGGGAGAAGGAAAGTAAGGACAGTGGGGGAGCAATAATGGCTAGCAAAGGCATCAATAGGTAAGTGATCCTGAGCGTCAGCCCAAATTACATAGTTTTCTGAAGTATTTGAAGGCTTTCCATGGTGTCTGCCAAAAGCACTTGTTGCAGGTAAAAGCAGAACTGCAGGTATTAAAACCAGCTTGAGTTCGACTAACAAAGCTTAAGCTTAGTGAGGGCATCCCTCACCTTCCAAAAAAGTCCATTGTTTGAGATGTGATTGCTGACATACTCAGTTGAGGTGGGGTCAGGTATAGATATTTTATTTGTAGCCTGTAGTCAATGTGGAGCCGTGTTCTGCGGAGGGAATTGAGTATGAGGTATATGATGTGGTGTGGGGGATTTCTGTAGCTTGTTTCTTTTAAAAAGTTCCAGGATAATGTTAATTAAAAGCTAATATATTTTGTTTGGTTTTGGTTTTTATATTGCTGTATTCTCTATATTTTAGTCTTGAGACTAAATCCAATTAAAATATTATTAGAGAGTATAGTTTCTAAACCTGCAAGACCTGTTTGATTAGAATGTGTTATTTGGTATAATGATTCTTCCTCTTCTCTAAATTATCATGATCTTAATGGATTTTCTGAATTATGACTTGGATTCCTTTTTATATAAAGAATACTTGAGGAAAAAAAGTCACTCTAGCCTACTTATTGTCAAAAATATTCCAACAACTTGTAATCAAGTTCTAAAGGCAAGGATGAGGGAGGGCAGTGTACCATCTATCCAGATAATGAAAACTGTAACATAGAGTCTTAAATTTTACTTTCAGAAAGAAAAGTAAGTGGAGATAGAATGCCATTGTAGTTGCACTTCAGGTTAGCTTCCACAGAGATGGGTTGCTCACATTTTTATTTCTTTGGTATCCAACTTTCTGAGCTTTCCATATGACATGGGTTGCAATTCCAGATTTTTGAAAATAACTTTGAAGAATATTAGTTTTTTGTGTTGCAAAATACTAAAATTATAGCTCTTTAATTCTGCTGTCAATCATTTTCTGTATTTCCTTATTTTTTATATGCTTGTTTTTCTTCATTCTTCCTCCTAAACACAGGCTGTTTTGTAAAATTAGTTGTTCCAGTTCCCATCTGTTATGAATGTGGCTCCATCTCTGTACGAGATTCTTACCAAATTTTTTTTATTGCTTCTAATTAACTGCTTTTGCTGGGGGGGGTGGGGAAAGTTGTACCTGGGGTGTGTGTTTGTAGCTACAAGGGGGTGGTAGACAATAATGGCAAGGTAGACTTGTTAAATACTTGAGGTCCCAAGGATTGGGGATGGAGTAACTTCCACACCTCGAGTCTCTGTCATATCTTGGGAGAATGTGCATATATTTGTGAGTGTGTGTATACACACACACACACAGAGATATAAGAAGTCCTTGGTTGCAGGAGCTTCGGAAACTTAACAAAATTAAATAATTAAGTACTCTTATTTCTCTCTTTCTTGTGGAGCAAAAGTTCAAAATTAAAAATCACTGTACTTCTGGTAAGACCTGGTAAATAATTACCTTCCCATGACTATTAAAACTTTTTTGGTATGTAAATCATTCTAAAGTGTGCCAGACTGTCTTCCAACATTGTTTGGAATATTATGTGCACAACTTCCAGGAGAGTGACCTCTTTTACAAAGTTAAATCCATATTTTCTCAGAGTACAAAATCTTTCCCACTAAAATAAGTGAAAATGTTTAGCAACAGGTGATGAAGAAATTTTAAATCATTCTTCACTGAGATCATCTGGTGCAATATTTGAGCTATCTAATAGCTTGAAAACCGTAATTAAAAATACGTTATTTGTTTCTGTCCAATCTTACTTTTATGTTTGTTAGGCTCCAGACTTTGCTATATACTGAAATTCTATTAATTAATGGCATTTCAGGTGCTTCTAAATAATTTATTATTGTTGTTATTACTTCTACTATTTGGAAAGTTTCCCAGATCTAGTCAACAGCATTTTTTAAAAAAAAAAGCCAATTTGCATTACTAGTATTAAAAAGGGATATGTGATAAAGTCAAACATACTTCATAGACTTTAAAGTCATTATTATAGCTGATGTTAAAATTGCTGAAGAAATATGTGGAATGTTCCAGTTTAAGGGTTATAACTTTGTATTATAAAAAAGATACTTCTTGAACAATCATCCAGCTTTGAATTCAAAGGCTGAAGGCCTGACAATCGACATGTTGATGAGTTTTCCAAAGTGATTTTGTTACCTTCATTACTGGGGCTGTGAGATCACGAGTACTTGAGTTAATTCTTTTCAGATTATATTTAGTTTCATCTCTAGTTTTCATCACATTGATTATAGGACTGGACAGTCCATTAGGAAGAATAGCCACACCAAAATAGGAATACATTTTCTTGTGGAATCCAGTGTTATGTTAATGTTCTGCTGTAATTGGATAACTAAAGGACTTCATATTTTTTACAAATAATTCTGTGTTTGACTTGGTTGTTGAAATCTGGGAAACATTGCACAGAAGGGAGGTGACTCTAGTAAGAGAATTCAGACCCAGTGAGATAAATGTGGTGATCTCACTGCACGCAGCTGTGTTGGCTTTTCCTGACTCTTTGCTAAACTAACAGCCTTACTGAGTTCCCTACTAGGAGTCCGAGTTTTTGTGAGGCAAAGGGTGCAAGTAGGTAGGAACTTCTCAAAACAGGGCAAGAAAGGAGGATTTCTTCACTGATGTAATCTCTCAACTAACAAACTGAATGTTGTATATTTGCTGTCTGCTTACTCTATCTTGCATGTTCAGTGAATAGCTCCATAGAGACACAAAAAATACTTCAGGTTTTTTGCACATGTAATTGCAAAAAATTGGCCTAATTATTATGTTTGTGCTTACAAGCCCCAAAGAGTTTACTCTTCCCTACATTTGTCATTCTTAGTTCAGTTCCAAAAGATACATTGATACAAAATACTTCTAAATGTTTCTGGTGATACTAGTTCAGCATCCTAAAACACAGCTCTCATGTTTAGAGTAAAGAGTGTGCAAATAATCCTTTGGCTAAAAACTGAAAAACTCTATGGTAAATACTGAAAACTAATAGAAAAGTAAAGTAAAAATAAATCCCCTTTAAGATTTCAGATCTTGTTTCATTAATCTGATTTGGCACTGCGAAAGGTGCTAGAACAAACAATATTCTCTGTAATTTTAAAATACTATTCCTTATTTAAACACAGCAAATAAAATATTCATTTCCACAGTCTCCTTGGGATTTCTAAATGCCAAATCATAAAGACTTTCTTGCAGTTACAGGAAAGTAAGCTTTCAAATTACATAAAATGAGTATATTTGGTAAGCCTTTAGCTCTCTCTATGCTTATATTAAGCATTTGATGCTTCCAAATTTCTCCACTAGCCATTATACTGCTGGCACTGCTATTCTACAAACTCTTCAGTTGCTTAGGTTGCAGGCAGAACAAGCTGTGCAGATACTGATAATTTTATTTGCTGTTAGATGGCAAAACAAGAGTGTCTGGTCATTGAGAAAAATCCTATGGGGAAAATACTGTCTGTGAAGGGGAAGTGAAGGTGATAGCCTGCCATGCTGGAAATAGTGCATTTGTCCCAAAGATACTCATTTTAAACTAATCTTGCCATTACTGAGATGTGCAGTTAAATCTCTCCTGAAGTGTGTGATCTTCCAGGCTGGGCTGTGGCAGCTGGAGCAAAGACCACTCAGGTGTGTGCACGTGGTCTGAGGTAAGGGAGCCTAGCAAACAATCTTTTGGCACTACACATTTATTTTCTTTTGCTGCTCTGTGTGTCAATATCAGCTCACTGGCTGAGAAGTAGCACTCCTGTGAGACTACTTTGTGATACAGTATAAAGAAATATGAAGTACAGACTTAATTGTGGAAGCAGGTCCAAATAGGTAAAGAAAATCTCGAAGTGCATCCGTGCATTTCTGAACTGAGCCTCTGTTGGCACACCACTAAGGGTTAAGTCACACTGCCTCATTTAATATGATGAAATATATTGAACTCTGTTAACTGGCAGATTTAATTAAATTTGCAGTAAAGCTTGCATGAGAATCATGGTTTTGTATTGGAATAAAATAGCATCATTTTCCAGGATACAATGAATTATTAATATCTTTATAATGAAATATTAACATTAAAAACCCTATTTAGCTGTCAAGTTGAAAGAACAAGAAGTCAGGTGATGTGTATATTCAAAATAAATTAGATTTGGGGTCATTCTAGCCTTTAGTTACTCAGTAGATGTGTTTATAGTTATGATTTCACATGCTCTAACCCTGTAGAGTCATATAATAAATACATCTTCAATATCAGTCAGAATATCAATAATAGAAAGCTGTATTTTTGATTAATATGGTTAATATTGTCATATTGTAGAAAATGGAAGAATGTAATCTTTGTTCTTCAAACCCAAACTATTTGAAGGAGGCAAATCATACTCTCTGGAGTAGGTTTGATTTTTCCCCCCCCGTCTTTACTTTGGTGGGGATAAACGCACAAGTATATTCTAACTTCTCTTTCTATTGTAGGAACAGCAATGTTCAACCAGAAATTGAATATACTCATTTAAATAGAATAATTTTGGATTTGATGCTCTAATGTAATAGAATATTTCAGTGGAAAGGCCCTGTAATGACCATTCAGTTCAACTGCCTGACCTCTGCAGGGCTGACCAAAACTGTTTTCTGTGGTTTTGATTCTGAGAAGACTCACGAAAATATAAGAACCTGTATCAGGTGTGTTACCTGCTACTCCTTCCATTCCAGATCTTACTAGTAAAAGAACTTCAGAAATATAAAGTAAAAATTTATTGCAAATCCAAACAGAATAATAGTACTAAACAGAGTTGTGTAATGTTGTGGTAATGATGTTGTAACTTGGATGGAATAAATAGCGTAAGAGAATCAAATGTTGTAAAACATGTTTTTGCTCTGCCTCCACCTGCATCCCCCTCCTCCTTTTTAAAAGGATGCTTAATACAGGAACTTCAGTTTACCTAATATCAGAAAAAGTAATTGGTGCTAGAGCAAATTTAAGCCTGGTAATCTGCATAAAAGAGGAAAAAGTGCTAAAAAACATAATATATTATATGCAAGCCTTTTTCCTTTAATAATCTCTTAAATGAGGAAACATCCCGTTCCTCAGCCTTTAAACCATCTAAAGGCTATCAGTAAATACGCTCTAGAGTGAAAAGAAAGCAAAGATGGAAAATATATTTCTGGTGCTAAGTCTTAATTACAACCTGATGGATGACATTGCATGCTTTGTGCTTTAGCAATGCAAGATGCAGCAACCACTGCCACTGTTGGACCATTTGTGACAGCATTTGTAGCTGCCTTTGTGGCTGTAAGTTCAAATACTGTTGTGAAAAGTTACTCTGTAATAGCTTTTACTTTTATTCAGAAAACAAAGAAGAGGAAAGGCAAAAGAAGAAATGGGGTTCAGGACTGGACCAAAACCGGGGAAGGATTGATGGCCTTCAAGTCTCTTTCTAGCCAGGATCTTTCACAGTACAGTACATCAGAGGTCAATAATGTTATTCTGGATCCTAAGTTTATTAAAGATGGGGAAGATAAAAGGAAACAATTGGAAAACTAATCTGTCGTTCTTTTGGCTCCTAAAATAATCCTGAGAAGAAACAAAGACACCAGTTGTACCTGAGTAGAACTTATCTATGTCCTTGTTGAATTTACCCTGTACACATGTAAATGAGTCTGACAGCCAGCCTAAACCCATTTGGGCCCATGGGCAGATTATTCAACTAAACATCTTCCAGGTGATTGGCTTTGTCAGGGCAATCAACATCTTATACTGCTGGAAGAAAGAGAATCTGCAAGTCCCGTTTGGGAATGTGCGAGTTGTGTGCTATTTTCTCCCAGCCACCTCTAGCTGGCACTCGTGTCGGTGCTTTGGGACACGCGGTGTCCCCCGCTTGTGCTACGGGGGCTTTGGGCTTCAGTTCGAATGTTCTCTGTAATGTGTGTCCCCACACTGCTCTGCACCAGGACCCCCTTTGAAAGCCCTTTCGAAACAATCAGGTGAACCAGACAGGTTAAGCTGCTGAGTGTAACATCACTTGTAATTACATGGTTGTCTTGCACTTTGCATTTCAGATTTTTCCCAGCGGTTTTGCACTTTTAAAACTCTTAGTTCACACAGAGAAGAATAAAACTGCAACTTTCTCTTTTTTTCTTTCTTTTTACTGACTAGTCCCCATTACTAAGTAAGACTGTTATTATGGTGTTTATTGCAAATGTTAAGGTCATTAACATTTCTCAGCATGCAGGGTTGAATTTTATAGGAAGCTGTTTGGTGACTTGCTACTCCCTCAGCTCTCCAGAGTCATTCTCTGAATCTGCTAATGGATGTAAATGTACACATCACGTTTGGGCTAATGATGCATATGTTCAATTTGCATAAGCTTCCTTTCAGCGAGAGTCTCGGAATTGTACTGGGGTTAGCAGTTAATTTCTCCATAAAGATATTTCCATATGCAAATTGCTCTCTGAACGATTTAAAGGCAGAAATAAGATTAATATTACCATACAATTTATATTATTACGTTTGTAATACTCTTACAGTTTAACAGCTTAAACAGAATTTGGTTAATAGACACTGTATTAATGCCTAATCCATAATCCGCGAAATTCATCAGGGTCCAACAAAAGAAGTGAGGTGCCTGTTAACTGGTGTTAAAAGTGTGTACACGAACTCACAAATAGACAGCGTTGTATTTAAGCTTGCCCGTTGAATAACCCCGAGCAGAAGGATATTTTGTTTGCATTATCGATTGTTATTTGCGCAGTGCTATTTATTTTTGCCCGTGGATGACCGGAGACGGCGAAGTCCGTTGCCTCTGAATCGTTTTTAGAAGCGGGCCCTAAGGAACTTCGAAGGGATCGGGGCCGGGAGTGCGGGGCCAGCCGGCCGCGCCGCCCCTCCGCCGCCACCTGTGCGCGGGGCCCGTCCCTGCGCCTTGAGCAGCGGGGCCAGGGACCGGCTCCGTGCGGGGGGGCGGAGCGGGCCCGGCCAATGCGGCGNGCGGCCGCAGCGCCCGCGGAGCAGCGCGCCCGCCGGTAGGTGCGCGGGGCCGGGCAGCTGCGGCCCGCGGGGAGGAGGGGGCGCGCCCCGTGCTCTGCCTTCTGAGCGCGGGGGAAGGGGGTTGCGGCTCGGGGCTGGCGGGCAGCGCTGGAGCGGGCGGAGAACATCAGAAACTGGAGCCGAGGAACCCTAAAGCGAAGGCAGGTGGCCCTGCTGGCGGAGCGGGGGCCGCCGCCTGCCCCTCGGTGCCTGCGGAGCGGGGCTGCCCTCGGCTGCGCGCCCTGAGGGAGCCGAGGTTCCCCTCCGCGCTCCAGCCCTTTCCCCGGCCGGGGTCGTGGCACCGCTCCCAGCCGCGACCCTCTGCACCGAGTGTGGACCCGTTCCCCTCGGTGCTCGCCGCCTCCCTCAGGGCCGTTCTCCGCGGAGGGTGTTGGTGCCGGGCAGCCCAGCACCCCTCGGGCTGTGCGGCCGTGCCCGTACGAGCGGGTCGGTGCTCTCCGGCTGCGGAAGGGTTAACGCTCATTAGCAGCAGCACGGCGAAGCTGCTCGTATCCACCTACCCCTCAGCTGCTCTGTGTAATTACTCATGGTTTGGATTTTTTTTTCTCGCTTGGGTCCGCTGAATTGTGCTGTTTTTGAAACGTTTTTCTGCGGTTCAGATATTGCAAGGCGAACAAAAATCCCTCGCTCATCTTTCTGTTGTCGTGTTTGAATACGCTATGTAAATTGTAGGTTTAAAATGCTCAAATTACATATTTCCATGCAAAGTGAATTTTTGTGTTGATACACGATCAGACAGTCTTTTCTCTGCCCACTTGTTTAGTTCATGCGTTAAACATTCTTTCTGTACTGCATCTCCACTTCTCTCTATTGATTTTTGTTAGTTGTTTTGTGGATTAATTGGTTGTAATGAGCCTCAACTTTTCTGATTTTTTCTTTCCCATGGCTTAATCTTTTTGAGACTTCAGGTTTCCAGAGACACAAAAGTTTAAAAAACACTCGACTGCTTCACTAGATCGGGTGATGCTTTGCAGCTCATGTCTTGTCATACTTTAGTTGTGCCTTTTGCTGGGAAATATCCTTAGGATAATATTGCAGTATTGGTTTGAGGGCACTTTTAGTATTGTCAAGGCAAAAATTTGGCAAACATTGGTGTTTCTTTACTTGTGAATCAGATATGAATCATTCTTGTCTTCTGTGAAATGTGTATTTTGCAAACTTTCTAGTCTGGGCACGTAAATTTCAAACTACTACAGGTTGCTTGGAAAATGTTAGCGTTTGCTAATTCTGGCATGTGACTCTAATTTTGTTTTTTCTTTTCTCTGCCAAGGTGATGGAAATATATCTTGCATTACACAGACAAGTGAGATCTGGACTTTGCCTTAATGTTGTATAGATAAACAGGTTTATTTTAATAAAGTTCATGTTGTGACCAAAAAGCTTAAAGAGCAGATTCCCACATCTCTATGAGATGTATTATGCAGGATTATGCAACACATCAGACTTTCCTAAATATTTAGTTTCCTAATGGCTAGGTTGTCTCCTCTCCAAGAATTTTCATATTTGATTGATTATAATTTAAAGCAGTGTTTGCTATGAATTACTTTGTTATGTCATACTTTTTTTGAGGTAAATCTTTGACATTTTCTATATATTATTAATGGCTTTTCATTATATTCCTATGATGCTTTAAAGTACAAAGTGAGTAGCAATAACTTCCTAGCAGATCTAACATACAGGTTTCCTTATATGTAGGAATACTTCTGGCAACTTCAGTGTTCTCTGCTCTTCTATAGTTTTGGCTTTTAAAATACCAATGTCATCAGAGCATGACCATTAAACTTTCCAGTAAGAGAAAAGGGTCAGATTTTTTTTCTCTCACATGATGCAGTGTATCTCAGTTCTGACTAGTTGTACACTCTTATAATTTGTGTCCTCCGTTATCATTAAGAACAGAACAGCATACCTTGGTCTTTAACTGCAGAGCTTTCCGTGAGTTCCTTCTATCCATCACTACATCAGTGGCATAATTAATACTCTGTGTGGTTGATTTAGATTACAGTCCAAGGGATGCAAGGTAAAAAGGTAACAGCTACATCTCAGTAGTGGCCAACTCCCCATGTCGAGTCCATGTTTGTGCTGCCTTGCCACCTATCTTGTTAAGATCTAGCAGCTGGTACAGTTCCCTGGCTGAGAACCCAGACTGTGTGTGGGTTGAAACCATATTGTGAGTGGGCTAAATACATCATGTTTATGGAGTCCATAATTTTCAGCTATCTCAAGTCTGGCATCAGCAAGTGAAGATGAGAAGTGGTATCGAAGTGTGTTACAAACCTCTCAAGATGTTTTGCTCTGCAAGGCTTCTGTTGCCCCTGAAGTAGTGACTTTTCCAGTTAGTGAGACAGTTTCCAAGGTGGCATCAGCTATAAGGTGATGGCTTGTAGATTCTCCTGCTCTGACACTTAGGTCCTGGTAGTACCCTTTCTTCATGCAACTTTTAACTCAGGTATTGCAGTAAGCTAACATAACCAATTTTGAATTGTTGAAGTCCTGTTAAAGGCCATCTTTGCAACGCCATCAGCTTTCTCTTTGGAAGCTGGAAAACCAAAAAGATCATTAGGAGCTAAGCAATAGAACTATAAGGATTCATGTGGTGGTGGCAGTATTCTAACGTAATCTTTGCCATCTAAAAGTTGTGTTTATCTAAGACAATCAAACTCACTCTGCAGGTCACCTAGGAAGGGACAACCTTCAAAAGGCATTTTTTGGCCAATTTGTCTGAACCATTAGTTGAATTACAAAAAAAATAAAAGGATAAAGTACTCAACTGCAAAACCAGATTATTTTGTCCTCAGATGTCTCAGTACGTTTCTTTGGAGTCTCTCATGACAGATGTTTTCTTACAGGCTTGTGAATCTGCTAATGGATGTAATAACTTCACAAGTGGTTAACCTCAAGGAAGGAATGCCTGTCTTTGTATGTGTCTGGTATGAGCATGTGTTGTCTTCAAGACTATAGCTGTAATTATGACCACAAGAATTTGAGTCCTAGGAAATTAGAAGCCTTACAACTCAGCTTGTACATCTGGAAACTTCAGGGAGCTTCTCCTTGTAGGTGGTGGAAGGTTTACCAGGGCTTTAAACAGCTCTAGAAATCCATCTACAGTGTCTATGTGGGTAAGACTGCTTCCCAGGAAGGGATTATGTATCCCCTATTGACTTCTGCCATCAGCTTTCACTGTCTTCTAAATGTTCAAATAAGCTGAATGGTGTGGAATGTCCTGTTTTTTTCAAAACTGAAAGGGGTGTAAAATTTCAGAATTGTGATTGAAAAAATTGAAAAGACACAGTCCTGTGGCAATACCAGGGAACACACATCAGTGTTCCAGATTTCTTTTCTTGTCTGAAAAAACTATAGATGCAAATACATGAGCACATTATTTAGAGCAGGAATGCACTTTTTAAATGAATGATCACCTGCATTTCTGCAGTTCAGTTTGCATCTCAAAGCATATTAAGCTGATTCTGTTTGGGATAAAACTGAGCAGAAGGAGGAGCTCATTTAATGTACTCCAAGTGCTAATGCAAAATCAGTCTACGGGATCATTTTGGAGATAATTGTAAGTAAAAACCACAAAAAAGGTAGTGTGAAAGTTGTGCCCTTAATGCTAAGTATTTCACTCTACCATTCTGCTCCTACTAGGTTTTATGCTATTTACTAGTGTAAACTTCAGATATAGTCTATTGACCAACTTGACAACCCATTTTTAAATTTAGCATAATCATTATTATATATTGACAGGAAAAAAATACAAGAAAAAGGATAATCATCATAGAACAATGCTGAAAAAGTTAATAGCAGACATCAATGCTAGGACAATATATCCCTTAGATAAACATAAAAACAAACAGTGCTTTTTTAATAGGAAATTATCTTAAAAGAAGTAGGTTACTGGAATGTATAGCTTTCTTATACATCAGTTCTATAGAGATACAGTTTCTGAAGGGAAACCATCAAATTAAAGAGCTTTTGTTCTCATCAATCCTGAAAATCCTTCGATAGGTGCTTTTTTGACAGGAAGTATTTTCCATAATACTGAAAATATTTCTCAGCAGTGATATATTAAGGCTTGTCAGTCAGCTGCAGTGAAATATCTAGAGATGTGTGTAAAACTTCCTTGAAGTTTACACCCTTAGGTGTGAAAAAAGCATTCAAGTCTAAGTTAGTTGCTATACTCTTCTTGGAGGGGGATTCACCTCATTTGAAAATAGATCAGGCAGAGGACCCTCTGGAGGTGCTGTGTTCCTTCTACTGACTATAAGCAGAGCATCAGGTGACTATCTCAGATGTCTGACTGAGTGTCTGGAGTTAAAGGAGGTGTGATTCATCTTGCTTTATTAAGGTAAGTGAACTAAATGTCTCAGCTCAACTCCTTCAGCTTGAAACAGAGGGCAGAACTGACCACTGTGCTTCAGGATCCTACAGAGGTGCTCTAGTAGTTCAAAACTATGCTGATATTCAAAGAGCAGACAGTGTGCTCCAGAGCTGAGTTTCTAAGTGGAGCTCCTGGTCCTAGGGCAGCAGACCTGCCTGGTGAGCTAGATAGAAAGGATGTTTTTTTGCTGAGCTGTTTCTTAATTCATTATGCTCTTTTAGGCCAAGTTTTAGTTGGCATTTGTAGACATGAATATTTATAGAAACCAGTTCTCTGTGTGGGCTCTTGGGTTTGCCAACTGTGAAATGAAATGAAAGAATTATCTTCAATTTACTTTTGAAATAGGGAGTGGCTATACAATACAATAATTTTGCTATCTGAATCAGGGGCCTCTGGTGAACAGAAGGTACTATTTTGCAGAACTTCATGGTAGTTTTGTGGTTGTGTGGGTGATGGAAATGCATGAAAAAACCTCTACTAAGCATTTTTGAAGAGAAAAGTATTACTAGCTGCAAAACTGAAATTAGAGCTGTTCAAGCTCTGCAGCACAAGGCCTGTTTATTTTCTAATAGAGCAGTTTCAATTGAATAGCTGTAAGGAAGAATTTGGCCTATGAAGTTTAATGATTAGTTGCTGTTTAGTTGCCAGCTGCTCTTAATGACAGAAACTTGCCAACAGAAATGCTCCTTTCCTTCTGATCCTTGCTAGATTGTTTCGAGTTCACCACAGTTCAAGTATTTACGTGGCTAAAGCTTAAATTCTATATATAAAAATTATCCATGGTGAAAATATCAGGTGCATGCTCCCAAATTTATCCTAAATTATCCAGTACATGAGTTTAGCATGAGGAATGAGATCTCAGTTGATAGATGCATGGATTACTTTGGGGGCATTCACAGCCAGAATCTCAAGTGTCACTGAAGAGGATAAAACTGAGGTAGAACAGATTTGGCAGATCTGGGCTTTCCTCTCCTAAATAACACATCTCTGACTTCTGCAATTTAATCATCCAGTCTCTCTGAATGGAGGCAGCTATATTAGTTTACCACACTACGTGGGGGCTCAGAGCTTGACACCAGCATTCAACTCTTCTTTTCCCAGAAAAGTTTGCAGATTCTCCCTGTATCCAGTCCAGGCTATTGATATGAATGTGCTTGGAGCTGAGGATGATTGAGGGTAGCAAACAGGCACTAACTTTTAAGGGATAATCCTTTCTTTTCAGGAAGTTTGTCGTAGAAGAATTTTTATTTTTTTTTTTTTTTTAGTTCTGCTAATTTTCAGTAATTTCTGACATGCTTTTGTGTCTGTGTGAATTATGTGTCAAATTTAAAATTCTGACACAGTGAGTGTTGGTAACAGTGTCTCCCTGTCCCTTTGTTGGGCCTGTGCCTTTATGAAAGAGGAAGTACATACCTCAAATATTTTAAAATCTACCTGTATGTATCCCATTTCCAAAACTTATCCACTGGATATGGCAGCCTTTGCCAAAGGTTAGCTGGGTTCAGCCTCCCCAGAGCTGCCAAGAGAGCAGTAACACTACCTTGGCATTGCCATGAGCTGGTATTTCCACATATCATAATGCTGTGCTACTGGGACTTCTTGTGGGCTGAGGAACAGAATAACCACGGTCACTTTTGGCTGCGTAAGGCTGGGTGGGAGCTGGGGGGACCTGACTGCATTGCTTCCATTCCCAGAGCAGGCTCAGAGAGCAGCCAGGCTCTCTGCACTGCTGGGAGTGTTACCTAGGAGGGGTTGCACAGGCAGGATATTCAGATTCCAAAGCTTTTAATGAAGAAAGGCTTGCTGGTATGACCTGAGTGCCCAGCATCCATCTCCAGTGCTTTATATTGTTTTGTTCAATGAAGTGAGTGAAGTCTTCATAGAGTTCTTGTTTCTTTGTTTTCCTGACTACACTCCAGAGTTTTCAAGGCAACAATAAACCTGTCTTAAACTTGTGGTAGCTTGGATGGAAAGGGGATCTTGAGGTTTCTTTGGTGGTTTTTGATCTTGTGTTTTTGTGGCTTTTTTTTTTTTTTTTTACACGGTTGCTCCACTAAAGCACTTGCATAACATGGAAGAGGTCATGCATCAACCAGAAAGAAGAAAGTTATGCAATATCTGACAGCACTTAGAAATGTAACATGAATTAAATTCTTGTCTAAAAATTTGGAATACTGCATTACCCAAGCCCAGCTGAGAGCTGGAATATGTTCATGACTTCACTTCTTTTACCATGTGACTCTGATCTTACTCTGTAAATTTCCACATGCATAATGCAGAAGGAAAGCATAGTTCTAGCTATATAGAATGGCTGGTCACCTACTGCAATTAAACTTCTATGATTTCCTCTTCATTAGGAACTGTAGTGATAAGACAAGGCGTAGTGGGTACAAATTCAATTATGGGAAATTTAGGTTAGACATGAGGAAGAAATTCTTTACTGAGAGGATGTTGAGACACTGAAACAGATTGCCCAGGGAAGTTGTGGATGCCCCAACCCTGGCAGTGTTCAGGGCTGGGTTGAATAAGGTGTCCCTGCCCATGACAGGGGGTTGGAACTAGATGATCCTGAAGGTCCCTTTCAAGCTTTAACATTTTATGATTCTATCATCAAATGATAAAATAAATGTCAGCTATTTGAAACCGAAGCATTAGTTTTTTGAGAATTAAAGAACAGAGAAATGTCTTGCTGTACGTTTATCTGCTTTTCCCATCCCTTTTCCCTTCTCTTTTCCCTTCTTCTTATTGATTTGGTGTATCCAACTAAATTATTATATATCCTCAAAACATGGACTTTTGAAGGATTGAATCACATTCCTATGCCTGTGTGAAAAGTGGAGATTTTTTTTCCATGCACCTATAAATAGTGGTTTGTCTAGTTTTGGTTCTGTGTAGCCTGTGCATGTACACATGGCTGCAGCACTTGTGTCCCACTGGCTCAAGCCAGGCATACAAGAGGGTGCCACTGCAGAAGCTTCCCCAGCAAATGGTTTGGCCTCCAGGGACCTTCCCCAGGGTGTCTGCACAGCTCTGTCATGCAGTGCTCCCTGCTATTCCAGTTCTGACAGTTTACTTTGACAGTAATGCCCCTACCATTGAGTGATTAGCCATTGTCCCACTGTGTGGGAGCTGGTAAATATGAATTTTGGTGTATAATACTACACATTTTTTAACACCCTGCATGCTTTGTAACTGGGCATTTGTGTCAGATTAAAGGATGATGTCATGGAAGCCATGCAATACCATTGGTATTAATTATTTGATGTCCTCTAGCATGAGGTGCACGCAGTCCTTCTTCCTGCAGTTGGTATCAGACTTGCACTGTCTCCCTATTGTAGGTGCCTCAGCAAAATACTGAGTGTAATAAAATATGAGTGATTTGCTTCCTCCATATGCAGGAGGGGCCTGCATCACTCACACCACGTACCTCTGCATCACTTGAAAGATTGCTCCTAGATAGATGGCCATGTGTCTTGGATTCCTCTTTTGGAATGCACACGGCTGCCTGCTGTCTCACAGGCAATCTCATCGGGGTCCTACCATAGAGTACCACTTACTAGTGTGTGTTAGTAAAAACAAAACAACCCAAAACCTCAATAAAACCAAAACCAAACGACAAAAAGTGAAGGGTTTTCTCATACCCTCTGTTCTACCTCATGCTAGTATACTGTGTGTTCTTATGTTTTGACAACTAAACAAATACAATTAGACACAAATGCATTAGACAGTACCATTGCAAACATACTCTTTTGTACTGTGTATGAACTTGACTTGTCAGGAACTTTGTTTCTACTTCAGATATATTTTTGGTAATATTATCTCAAATACTGGGTACCTTTAAATTCAATCTTTGCATAAGGTTTTTTTTTTTTTTTTCTTAGGGCTGTTTTTTCATTCTCTTGAAACAGGAGTAGCCATGCTAAAGGAATAGAACCATCCTGTCTAATGGGCCTATATTTAGGCTGTCTAAAATAGAGAATGACAACAAACATGATATTTGTGGGTTGCCCTGAAGGACTGCAGTGTCCTGGCATCACATTAAGTTGCATTTGACTCTTCAGGCACTGGAAATGAGGAAAGACCGGTTGGATCATCAAAAGAATTTTCTGCTAGGGCAAGCTTGTTCCCTGTGATATCTCTTCCAGAGTATTGATTTTTGTCTGGCTTTAAATAATCAAGCAGGGTTTCCTTAAACTGGGAGACAACTTCACATTTTAATGTTGCCTTTATCTATAACAATCAAGAAGGATCTCCTTTATAACAAAAATCCCTTTTTAAACTCTTTTCATTGGAAGGGTGCTGCTGATACAGATTAGAAGTTATAAAAGATGTCACATAGAAATACAATTATAGAGAAACTATTTCTATGTAAATAGTTGTTAGCTATATGGAAATACAGAGAAGGCTTGAACAGAAGATGACTTTCTTGCTCAGTGTTCGTAATCACCCTTTTGAGCCAACATTCAGCACAAGAAAACTTCTTTGCTTTCATTCAGGGCTGCATCACTTCCTCAATAGTCCTTGTCTTCCTGATGCTTTCACAGTTGGATTCTGTGTTTTTCTCTCACTCTGAATCTGTTCTCCCGTTCTGTGCATACCCACAGCTCAGACAGATCAATGCCCATCCTCTCTGTAGGCATACAGCCTCCAGTGAAGCATCTCTCTACAGAATTCAGTTCCTCCCTTGTCTTGAATGTGGCTAGTGTTTGAGGGCTTGACTTCTTTCTTTCTTGGAGGTTTTTTTTTTTTGTTTGGGGTTTCTTTTTCCCTCCTCCCCCAGCTGTCTTAGTCAGAATGAGAGTTTAACTGATACTGATTGATGTCAAATAATTGTACCCACCATTGTCACTGAAGGTGTTTTTATCCATCTTCTAGCATTTAACTTATTTGTAATCAGAAAATAATTTCACCCTGCTTTCATTTGTGCAGGTGAAACTTGAGGCACAGGAAGAATTCTGCTGGCTCTCCTTTTACTGATGGAAGCAGGGTCAGTTTTTGAGTTGTACAGTGAATACTTGAAATGCAGTAATTTGTTGCAATGCATATAAGCAGTACTGGAAAGTTAGTATCTGTCAGAACAGAATGGCTTTTTATACAAGGCAGGTTGTGTGTTTTCTGAAAGAGTGTTTATCATCCAGCATGATATTCCAGTAAACTTAGGATTGCTTACTCCCTTCCCTGTTTCTTTTGTCATTACTCCCAGTACAGAAGGACAGGTGGATAGGATTTTACGATCTGCGTTCACTTCTTGATGGCTGTCTTCAGTGATGTCAGGCTGCAATGGCATAGTTGGTTCTACAGTAATTAATTGCAGAACATTGTGCTTTTTGTGTTCGTGAGATAACTTAAAAAATCACTTTGATAAGCATCACAAGAGCAAATAAAGTACAGGAGCTTTTGGTAAATGGAATACATCTGGCTAGCTTGTCTGTGCAGAATTTAAATGAGAGCATATGAAAACATCAATATCAGATGTGCAAACCAGGTTACTCAGTGGGAATTTTCTTTTGACACACGCATTCCTTGTATGTGTATTCCTCACTTTTTGAGGTTTGAAAGAAGAAATCAATTCTTAAACACAGTTCCCTCCACATACTGTGGATGGGAGCATCAGTTTTATAGTATTGTGTTGTGCAATAGTTGTGACTACTGCAAATTCACCATCCTGAAGCAGAGAAGAATCTGTGACACACATAATGGGCAGGTGTTGAAGTCTGGGATCCGGGTGCTGCTTTGGACTTCTGCCCTGTGGAGGCCTTGAGAAAACACAGGAGAGTAGTAAGGACCCTGTACCCACCCTCTCCTAAGGGGATGTTAGCAACCTCTCCTCCCTTACTGCATTTAGATTTCCTGTTGCCTACTATGATTACCAGCAGAATTTTGCTGAACAAAGTAAAACCTGATCTGAACTATTCTAGTCTTTGGGAAGAAAAACCTTAAATTAGTGGGTGTTTCTTCTATTTTTTCTCCTGTTTGCACAACACTGACTGGGGGGGAAAAAGTGTCAGATTTTAGGGATGCAAATGTTCTGCTAAACAAATTGACACATTGCCTCTTTCCTGTGATCTTGTCCCAGTCTAATTTTGTTGCACTGTTGGTGTATATGGTAAGAGAAGCATTTGACTGATTGTTGCCTCAGATTCTAGTTTGAGTTGAAAGGTTGGCAGTTTAGGAAGTTGTCCTTCAAGTTCCCATGCAATTACATGGCTTCAGTTACACTTTGAATGAATCATGTACCCAGAGTGAGCTATACTGAAAGCCCTGAGATGCAGAACTTCTATTTTCCTGATGTGACTGTGATGTGAACTATCACTGTCAAACATTTTGTTTCACATCCTCCCTTGGTTTTTGCTTGCTGTACATTACTTCTAATAGTAAAAATAAATAAAAAGAAATACATAAAAAATCCTATTTTGTTTTGCACTGCTGGTCTTCTACAGTGTGTTTCTACATTTCTCAAGTTTTTAGGAGTATAAGTAATAGAGGAGGTTGTACAATTTTTCTCCAGCATCAGACTTTGAATCTGTCTCTCATTATGAGGCATCCAGAATCCACGAAGTATTTCTGAGGCATGGCCTTGACAGGAGAGACATTATTGCCTTTTGAACTGCCTAAATATGCTGGTATGGCCTTGACAGGAGAGCATTTTAGGTGTCTTCTCTCTCTCTGTGGAAAACAGAGGAGCTTCTGTGGCAGATGGACTTTGGTGCAGAGAAAACAGCAGCTGTTCACCTTCCAGATATTAGCCTTGATGCAAATATTGCTGAGGGAGATGCTTATGACTTTCTTACCAACGCATCCTGTACAGACTCTCCTCTCTTACAGTCACTGAATTGTGAGCTTTCGGGAAAGCTGGGATGTGTGTTTGTGGCATATGGTTTTATGTGTGCTGGTTGTGCTGGAGAAAATAAGGTCATTCCAGGTCACCTCAGCTTTAACACTGCTTCTGCCATGGACTTGCAGTGTGGATTTAGGCTGATCAGTTGGTAACTGTTGGAATAACTGGGAATGTCATTAGTGTGGCTGCACTGGATCCTGGGCTCAGGCAGACACCCAGACTGCTTTTCTGTCGTTCAGTGTGCCAGACAGTTCTAGTCACCTTCAGTACCTCACTCCACCTCACTCCATCTCTGTCAAAAAGCACCAGGAGACAGCACTAATGACCTACCTTGTAATGACACAAGGTGGATTTGCTCTGGCTCTGCAGACACAGCACTGTCAAGACCCTTGTTACCATTCACTTAGGCATAGTCCATAATGGGAAAAAAGCCATCCTTTCTCCCAGAGAGGCTGCAAGAGTTTCATAAGGCATGTCCATTTGTCTCCCTTTGGGCCCTAATTCTTCCTTTCATATTGAGAGCTTTTGTGTGAGTGTTACATGCACCAGGTAGTGACTGAGCTTCTTAAGCTATATCTGAAGTCATGGAGCTCATATAAAAGCATGTATCAGAGTAAGTAAAAGGTCTAAGATCTAAAATAGAATTTTACCAGAGATTTTCTCAGGGCAATTTACAAGCTGGCAGAGCTGTATATATGGGAAAATACTGTCAATATTATGAATACAATAATCAACCAAATATAACTTGATTCCTGTCATCATCTAGGTCATTCATAAGGTAATCCTACCTCAGGCATTTAGGCAGAGGTTGGTAAAAAGATTTTTTTCAGTAAGAATGATATCCAAATCCACTTCCATTATTTCATTGGGTTTCTCAAGTTCATTGTTTTGTTTTCTTCCTGTTGTTTAGCACTGTGTTTTGTTTATGCTGTTGCACCTTGAAGTACTTGGGCCTTGGTTTTGATGCTTGAGAACAGAGTTCCAATTTGGAGTTTGTTTATTATTCAGATCATGATGTGCTGATGGTCAGTGTTTATTTACAGGCCAAGCTGAGAGGAAGAGCCATGAGCTCTCTCTCACTTGGAAATTTGCCCAAGGCAGCAATCATTCCTCAGTTCATGCTACTAGAATAGTTTCATCTGTACAGGTTTGCCAAACACATGGTCAAGATAAAATTACTTATTTTTCCTTGAGGCTTTCCTGGTGGGAGTGAAGGTTGGTTGTTACAAGAAAAGCCCTGGTCAGAGTCTTTCCTTTTCTTACTGTCCCTTTGGCTTAGATTCTTTTCTCTTCTATGTGGAATTTAACAGCTTGTCTAGTTGTTTTCCCACAATGGTCTCCTACAAAACCAAATGCAAACCACCATAACCAGTTAATATTTCAGTTCCTGGGATTGTAAGGGAATGTATTAGCAAGAAAAACAGAATCACTGTATGGATTACAGGATTTTTTTCAATAGTTTTGCCATGTAAGGCAATAGAGTCTATGCGCTTAGCACAAGCTTGCTATTGATATTATATTTGGAAAACAAGAAAGCAAACAACTGAATTTCATTCTCAGTATTTTTACTCTGATTTTTCTCTCCTGTTCTCCCATATAACGGTAACCTAGTAACTCTGGGTGGTGATCAGAAAGCTGACTGCAGCCTGCATCATAAGGATGTAACTTGAAGCAGTTGGAGAAATGACCCTTAGTGCCTAAAATTATTAACTGGGCTAAGCTGTTTCTTCTTAGCAGAGTTGAAATCTACTGAGAAACTGTTGAATTTGCTGTCCAAACACACGAGTAATTAAATACTTTGAATGTTATGTTTACAAAAACACTGTGCAATTACAGATACTTCTGAAATCCATTACAGATACTTCTGATGCTTCTAAACCTCAATAGTGCCACAAACATTTCTACATGTCAGCATTACTATGGTTGGTGTTTGTACTTACACAGTGTGTAAAGGTCCCACCTAAAGTGAGGGCTCATTGTACAAGGTGCTGCGTATCAGACTTGTGGCACAGGATAATTATGTGTGTCTTTCTCAAATACATGTTTTTGGTTTACCAAGATAAAGGGAGAAGGACAATGATAATTCTTTTCATCTGTTGCTAGAGTGGAGTTGTACAAAAGGACAGATGGGTAATCATCTCACAAGAAGGAATTGCTGTAGACTGTGAATTTACATAGTTTTGAAATGAGAGGTTCTAGTTATCAAGGCAGTTTTGTCATTTTAGAATGAACCTTCATCAGTTTTGAAAAGGGCTTGTATAGTGTGTTTTATCAAAGCACTGGGAGGACTAAAGAGACAAAGAGTTTTGTTTGAGCTCTATGATCTCTACCTTCTGGAAATAACTGTCACCTAGTTGTCACTCAGATTTACGTGCACCACTATGAAACTGTAATGCGAAAAAGGGACACCTGAAGCAGAAATTTCAGCTGCTTAGAGGGGTTTTTTTGCCTCATGGTCAAGTCACTGCCTTGGAATTGATGGTAAGGATCATTGGGGTGAGTAGGTACAACTTCTGCTTTACCTTGTATTTACTGCGTAATAGTAGGAAATAAAGAAACAAACTTCTGATTCACTATTTTTTTACCAAAAATCTGATAAATTAGCTTTTTTTTTTTTTTAACCAGTTCAGCACCAAAAGCTTAGTGCACATAATAATACAAATCCAGAAGTAACGATCTAAACAATCCCGTTCATGTAGAGAGAAATAATGCTGGTCTGGCCTGGTAATATCTTGTTCCAAGAAATCTGTTTCCATCTGCTCTTGTTTGGGCTGTGCAGTGTAAACTTTTGCTGTAACTGTAGCTCACTTGGAGTTTAAATGATCCATTTGTTCTTAGTCCTAGTAGGCCCCAAAATTCATTCCTCTACAAATAGCCAGAGATGTTTGAGAAGTCTGAAGAACAGGAAGGAACACTCTGAAATTCACTTGCAGAGTACTCGCTGCAGTGTTTAAATGTGGTGCCAACTGCTTTGTTACAGAGAGGATTCAGGTTTGCCCACAATTCAAATGGCTCTTCTGGAGAGATTCACCTCTGTAGCAGTTCTGCAGATTGCAGCATCCTTGTGTTAACTGAATGCACAGAGGCACTGGTGTTGTGCTGGCTGAGGCTCATTGGTTCACAGCAGACTGGCTTAGATCTTTCTTGAAGGAAGATTTTGAAGAGTGAATGAGATGTGAAAAATAATTTGTGAAGTATTTTAAATGAAGTATTTTTTCCACATAGTCTGTACAGGTGTTAGCTATACATGATTCATAATTCTGTATAGGCATTTAGGTCAGGGGGTGGGACTGAGGCTTTTTTGTGAATCTTGAAAGAATGCAAAATTCTCTTTTTTTCTTTTTTTTTTTTTAACCTAACATATGCATCCTCAAAATGCCTCCATTCTGAATATCTTTGAAGTTATTAGCTACTCAAACTGCCTTTCCTCTCTTTCAGGCTGCTTGTCTAAAGGATGTGATAACCCTGATAAGTCAACACAATCTCTTTTATTTACCAAACTGGGAAGTCTCTAGAAAATTCCAGTCATGGGAAAGTTGTATAACCCTCAATGCACAGTATTCTGATGCTTTTCTGGGCTTATAGTGCTAGTTTTGCTGTCTGGTACTAAGTGGATTTTAAGAATTATGTTTGTCACAGGGCAGTAGAGTAGAGGAAATCCATCTTAAAATAATGGTATAATTCTCCCACGTATCTGTACTGCTGAAACAGTCCATTTTCTTGCCTCTTTTTGTATCTTTCTTCCCCTTGAAATTAAAAAGAAAAAAATTAATTTAAAAATGAGATCTACTGCAGTGTCTGTGCATCAAGGGCAGGGTAAACTGTTTCTTTTTTCATTTCCTGCCACTTCATGCTTCTGTCAGGACTTTTCCAGGAGAAAGGGCAGGTCAGTATCCAGCTGTCTTGAAAAAGAAAACTTAGTTACAGATGTTTAAACAAGCCCAAAACAAACAGCTTAATTGGTCACATGAGGAAAACAAGACGCCAAGGTCATCCTCTCCTTCCCTTGTATGGCATCCAAATGACCCTAAACATCTGATATTTTTTTGTCTTAGCTCGCTTCTATGTTTAGCTTTGTAGTTTCTATTAGCAGCACCCAAAATAGATGTTGTTCAAGGCAGGCAGGTGTACCTGCCCACACTGCATGGAGACAGGGGTTGTGCCATGGCAGTGGAGGGAGAGGGGCTCCTAAAAGCGCCGCTGTTCCTCCTGCAGTAGGGAATTGGTTGAGTAACAAGGGAAAAATATGCAGGGTGACTGGTCAGGGGGCCATAGGCTCTGGAAAGTGTATGGCAAGGGGATCAATCTTACAGCAGATTGCACTTAACCATCAGGATTATCTCTAGGAAACCTTTTTTGTGTTTGCAGGAAATGGTACATTTTGCATTCTATTCTGCTCAAAAAGATACATCTTCAGACATGAATTCTCTCTACTTGTCAGGCAGGTTTGTGACTTCCAAACTTCTGAAGTTTTCAACTCTTTCTTGATTGCTGATCTGCCTTCAACAGACAAAGGCCTTTGTGGCCCTGAAGAGAATAATAATATTGGAAGCTATTTGATGATCTATCTCCTTCAGAAATACTTAAAGATCGACTGCATTTAAATATTGCATTTAAAATGATTGAATGCATTTAAATACTAAAGATTGAATGCATTTAAATATGTCTGCTTTTTAGGTCCAAATTTTGTGAATACAGGGTAAAGAGAAGTTTTGGGGAAGTATCTGTTCTTGTACACTAACATGAAGTTTCACCCTGAAAAACCCTTTAGTTAGGTGACAGACAGGAGGCCAAGAAACGCTGCTTAAAGCTCTTTCCAATAGTCAGGTCTCAGTTTCAGTACTTCAATACCATGGCAACAAGAGCTTCAATGGTTGAGATAATTGGGGACAGAATTAGCATATTTCCCTAGGAAGAGTCTTCTGAGAGTTTTGAAGTGGTTTGCAAAACTGAGGTAGTCATGGGTGCTTGTCAGAGAGAATATCTGTGCCTGGATCTGACCCTCCCAGTTAGTAGCTAACAACCAGAGCACTTTCCAGGGCTCCATTCTATCTGGCAGATTCACAGATCTGTGTGGGGTGCATACCATTTTAGGGCCTACTAAATTCAGTTTTTACATCTGTAAAAAGATTTGCTGAGCTACAGCAAAATCATGCTTAACTCTGGACAAGGTCTAAGATGGTTTTTAAAATTAAAATGTGAAGTTCCAGTCAAGCAGCAGAGTGAAAAGTGCAGCTAGATGAGAGGACAGCTCTCTATACCCAGACCATGATAAGTCATTGGCCACTCATGCTCATTCCAGAATCAGCTAAATAAATGTTGTTGATAATGAAACGTGCAATTTATTGCTTGCTCTGGAAAGGGATTAGACATTGTAAGCAGCAAGGTGGGCAAAGACATGTTGACAGCTTGGAGTAAGGATTACGTTTCATCATAATCAAAGTTTGCTAAACCTGGGAGAATCTCCTCATGTGCTCTTGCTGGGATTATGAGAGGCATGGCTCCTTGAGTAAGGACTAAAATATTGGTTTTGGTGATGGACTGTTTTAACATGAAGATGTTTCAAGACCCTCAGTTGCTTTTTATGAAGGAGTTGCTTAAGTGTAACCCTCCTCTAGACACAGGTGACATTCCTGTCTCAAAGGTGGTAGTGCTTTGACAGTACTGTGACTGTGGTACATAAATTGCTTTAACAGTCTATATTTTAAAAAATGATGGCATTAGTTTCTTCCATTTAATTTTCTAAAAGACATAATCACTTCTTTCTTGTCTTAACAGCAGTTGAAAAGCAAGTGCAAAGGAGGTGTTGCCCTCTATTGGCTCATCTTCACTGTACCTCTCCCATTCTGCTTCCTCCTCCTTATGATCCCCAAGTGAAGATGAGTGACCTGCTGTGAATATGACATCCCTGACAAGTGTCATTGCCTCCCACCAGTCCGAGTGGGTGTCCTTCCCTGATGAGCTGCTCCTCCCTATTCACCCACGAGGTAAGCTCTGTGATTTCCTTTGAAACTGGTGAGACTTCCTTTGTTTGATTTAGACCAACTACTGTCATATATCTAGCATGGGGGAGCTTGCCTTCTATGTGGAAGCAGTTTGTGCAGAGATTGAATTATCTCCTGCTTCCCTTATGTAATAGGAGAATTCAGGCCAAAAAGGCAAATTACTCTCCTTGTGTGATGTAATGTAGATCTACTACAGGTTTTGGATCTGTCCTTCAAAATTCAAGACAGTATCCAGCCAACCATGGAGGAAATCTCACCTATAAAATCAAGTTCAAGACTGCCCAGTGTTAATCCAAAAACTGCATTAAGTGAAGGAAAATTTCCTACATTTAATGGCAATTTTTAGATGTTTCAATAAAAAACAATGAAATAATCGTAGGTCCTGTAAATCTTTCTATCTTATCTCTATTTTAGGTAGCACTGAGGCTCCTCCAGTGAAATGTTTTAATTCCTCAGACACATCCTCAGAAGAGAACCACAGTGCAAATGGAAAACTTCAAGACCTTTTCTGCACAGAGCTGGAAGAGGCAGCTGAGCAGCCCAAGGTGGATTCTGCTGTTCTTGGTAACCATGTGTGTCCCAGCACTGATCTGTCATCATCCATCAGTGCTTGGGTTCAGTTTGAAGATGCACCATGGACCAGTGCTTCATCAACCCACCCACCAACAGGTGAGGCATAAGCAATGGAAAGGTCTGTTCCAGTAAGATAACAAAGTACAATGACAGCATACAGGATTTTTCCTTGCTCTTTGGCTTCTCAAAGCTTTAACTTCGAGTAGTTTATATTGTATTTTAACACAATTAATGTTATCAGAGTTTCAAAAAGGGCTCACACTATCCTTCTGGATCAAACAAGAAATACTTTATTTTTGTAAAGAAAATGAAAGCCTTTTGTGATTCACTCCACCTGTGTCTTAACTAAGTCTTCGAGATTGCCAAAATGCATTCATGGGGAAAGAGCATAGAGGTGTTTTCAGTAGTGACATTTCTTACATAGAGGTATGAACAGCCATTGAAAAAGCCTGAGCCATATTTGCCTCTGTAATCTGGAACTGAAAGGATGGTGGTCTCCTCTGTGATCACAGCCTTTGCCTGATCATAGTTCCCACATGCTTTTTCCCAGCAGTTCATTGATACAAACAACTAGTGTGCCAGTGCTCATCAGTACTTTCTGCTGTCTTTTGATGCTATGATTTAGCAGCTGAAGAATTATGAAGACAACAGAAGTTTGCCTTAATTCCAGCACTGCGTGCACTTTTCTTCAAATACAGCAGTTCTTTCTGACATACTTTAAACATGCATGCAAATCCTCTGGCTTGCCTCATCAGCTAATGGTAACTGATGTGGCTATATGAGCTTCTAGCTTTTCTGCATGAACAGACTTCTGTCCTTCCGTGCAGGAGGTTGTGGAGTAATTGCCCAAGAAAACAATAGTTTACTTTTTCATGTTTAAATTGAGATTCTCTCTTATTCCACTTTATGATTGCTATTTATTAAAGCAGTTTAAAGAGTTACAGCTTTCCTCTGCTCACTGAGTCCATCAAATATTCCCTGTAACATGAATAATTCTTCTGTCAGAAAACTTGGATTGTCAACTTTGGGTTGGGTTTTGGGTAAACCCCATCTGGTTTTCCATCTGCTCTTTTGATGGGAGCTACAGACTAGTCCTTTTGAGACAGTGTGGTTAGACCTTTGTGCAGAAGTAGGGGAATCTTCAGACTAAAAGAGATTTCTCTGACCTTCTTTATATTTATTTGTTGGTTCTTAGTTGTAAATACTTACTTGTGATGTGGAGAAAAAGAAGAGCACCCATGAAGTGTAAATATGTGAGACTGAGGTACTCTACCTCTCTCTCTAGTTTCATGGCTATGTGATCCTTATGCTTACTCACACAGCCACATACTTTTTCAAATGGGGCTGTTGGTTGCTCTGACTTAGTATTTCCTTCCTAATGTTGTTATATCCTTGTTAACTGAAAAACTCGTAAATGCAAAGTATTTTTCACTCGTAAGTGAAAAATAAAAATCTTTGCTCAACCTTAATAAAGCTAATCATAAGATAAAGACTTCCCTAAAACAAATTTTATGGTATATTACTTGATGTCCTACCCTTAGAGGGATGTGCTTACCCTTAGAGGGATGTCCTACCCTTAAGGTATGTGCTTAGCAAAAGCATTGCCTGTTGGTATGTGTTTTCAGTCACAGGGGACACTAGTCTGTAGGCAGAGGTCTAGGATATCCAGATGAGGAGAGTAGAGTAGACTTTCCAAAAGCATTGCAGTTTTGAAGAAGACACTCATTTGTGCCCCTGTAGAGGCTTGTCCTGTGTGATCCATGTACTGAGAGAGGATATTTACACACTAACTTTGGCATCTGACTGAGATCCATGGAGGAGGGTGGTTCCCCTAACAGACCAGGATGTACTCCATGTAATTCTTGCATGGGAAGCTATTATTCTATGAACTATATAGAAACCCTAAGAAGATGTTTCCTAAGGATATTTTAAAATCCTTACTTATGAGCTGGTCCCACTCCTTTTCTGGACCCTGTATGAAAAATGGCCAGACCAGTGCAGCTGACAGCCTCTAAAGGGAAGCAGAAAGGAGAGCTCTTTGTTTCTGGCCCTTTACTTTGAGGGACATTTGCCAGCAAGAGGTAGGATAAACTTCAGCCTAGTTGTTCTCCATTATTGTGCAGATCACGGTATTTTTCTATGGGCGGCAGCAGAGCTGGAGACGTTGTGCACGCTGACACCCTCAGCCCGTGGTGACAGCAATTATTCATTTCCAGTAGCAAACATTCGGCATAAGAACAATAGCAAATACCCAGACGGGGGGAGGGAAGAGTATAAAGGCTAAGTACAAACAGAAGGATTGGTGTGAGAAGGACGGACACATTTGAAATCTGTTTCCTGTGCAGGCAGCTGTGAAGAGCAACGTCCTGCAGGCTCAGCTCCCCCGCTCGCGTTCCTGTCAGGGCTCCAGCGCTGTTAGGAAATCGTCTGTCTGTCTGTGCCTGGGCAGCTGCTCAGCTGACTAGATAATTACCCAGGCTGATGGCCAGGCTGCCTGGAAACACACTCTGAAAAGGGCTTGCAAAGTGGGATTTCCAGAGTGCCATGGGAGCAAAGAGGACGGCTCCTAGGAGACAGAGATGCTCTCTTGCTCTGACATTAGGGCTACAGTATTTTGGCGCAGGTTCTCTCAAAAGCAAATATTTGTCCCAAAGTACTCAGAGTCTAAAAAAGTAGCAATTTAAAGACAGCTAGAATGTAGTGGTTATCCTTATAGGAAGTACATTTTAAGGAAAACCAAGGCTAATGCTGGACCCTTGTTGTTCTGGGAAAACTGAATACATTACAGGGGGAGCAGAGATCAAGGGACTAATGGCAAGAAACAGGGCTGAACAAACAGGCAAAGAATTTGGAAGATGAAAAGAAAGGCCAAATCTGAGGTAGAGAAATGAAAAGCAGCCATAGTAAGCCTCACTGTGAAAACTATATTTAGGATGTTCTTGTAAACCCTTCCTTCTACCACGTTCAGGCAGAGTAAATGCTAAGCCAAATGTTTGTTTCAAAATATTTCTGCATTTGAGGTTTATGTATAGTTAACTGACAGCTGCCAAATCACGTGGATTTCTCCTCAAGATGCAAAAACTCCTGAGTGAGGCCATAGAAATATTTAGTCACAGAAATGATGTATTGTGGCGTCCCCTTCTCTGTTTTCCTTTTGCTGGGAAAAGAAGAAATTTGATTTTTGTTATGATTATTACCAGCCTGGTCAAATTGTTACTGCCAAAGTGAAAAATGAGATTTTTAGGCTGACCCAAATGTTCCTATCACAAATGCTACAAAATATGTAAATGATAACAGCCAGCAGGTGACAAAACATTTGCATTTGTTACACAATGGGCCTCCAGCTCACAGTCTCTAGTCTATCAGTGTTAGCTGCACTCTTCAATTCAATGAGGTGTTCTTAGTCACCATAATTAGACGAAGGCAAGATCTGTTACATCATCCGTTCTACTCAGCCACGCCCACTTCTTCCCAAGAGCTTTGTCTGGTTTTAAATGGCTCAAATTACTTGGACTCCTACCGTGTCCCTTGAGAGGCAATCCAACAGCATATCTGAGTTAAACTACTTTGTGCTGTTCTCTCTGAAAGTAGGCAATATTTGCAACACAAGATCAGCAGCTGGAAATACACCTGTCACTACAAACTGTGATGCTATGCTAAAATCAGAAAAATCTGAAGTCCTATGTAATAAGGAAGGAAATTATGCTCACATGGTTTATTGTAATGCAGTGTAGGGATCAAGGAACAGGTCCTCAAAACACCAAAGAGGAATGAATGCTTCAAGGTAAATCTGCATATTAAAAGCCAATCCATTGTTTTAAGAATAAGCATGTCAAGAAAAGTAAAATGCATGTTGAAGGAAATGTTTTTTGTTTTGTGAAGCAATGAGTTGATTTCCAGTATCCAACACATGCTACAGAATTTGCATTTTAGGGATAGTTCTGGCACTGATCTTTCAACATAAACAGATTTCTGAGAAATTCCTACAGCAGAAAGGCTGTGACTCTCCAGCTATTGGCATTAGAGACTGAATTCAAAATTTCTACAAAAGAGCCCTGCCTCATTTAGCAATTTGGCTGCAGCACTTCCAGGAGTCTGAAGAGCAGCAGCAGAAGCATCTGAAGAGAGATCTTAAACATGTATAGATGTTTACTTTTGCTTGTCTTGGTTTTTGAGATTGCTAGATGGTCTTTTGGCTCAGCATAGGGGAAAATGCACTTTTGCTAGTTTTAATAATTAGTGTTGGGGAACCTAAAACAGTCACAGGTAGAAGTTGACTGTAGTAAGAATTTAAAGAACACCTGTTGCAGAAAAAGCTGCCTGTGGTTTTGGTTTTCCAAAGTACAAGACTCTTTTTAGGAAAAAAGCAAACAATTCTGTTCTTTCAAGACGGCCCAACTTACCTGGAATAAAATTAATTTGCCCTTATATAGACGTATTTGGCAACACTAGTCCAGTCAGTTTCCTTCTTAGATAAAAATTGGGTTTGGAAAGCACAAAACTAGTTGGCAGTATATAAGTTATTATATCTTACATGTTTCTAAATTAGCCTGTTTTTTCATATTGCTGTGACTGACTTAAAAAAATACTGGAAATCTAAGATTTTTTTTTTTTTAATATAAAACAATCCCACAATTTCTAGGATGTAAAGCACACTTAAAAAAAAAAACAAAACAAAACAAAAATAACTTGGCTCCTGTTAGTGATCCATGTACAGAGCTCAGCTTTTCAGTTGGTCCTGTGTGTCCAAATAAAGTGCTCTGTCTGTCAAAGCAATTTCAGCTGAAGCTTTAGGGATGGCTTTTCGGGTGCCTCATGCCGTGTTTAACAAAAGGACTGAGAGAGGGACTGATAGATTATAATCATACATTCATCATCCTTTCTCTACAGGCATTGAGCAGAACACAGGGTGCAGATTCTGGAGGGAGGAGGGCTTTGGTTGTGTCTGACACAACAGCTGTCAACCTGTGCAATGAGGAGACAGATCTGACTTTCAGCTCCTCATCCTCAGGAGTGACTCTACTCAGAAGCCACTTAGTGTCAGTGGGCTCACAGCTGTGCACATATAAAAATACCACTGCCTGCTTACCTGAGGCTGTCGGTGCAGATATACAAAATAAATTCACACTTCTCAAGAGGCAAGGCAGAGAGCACTGTTTGGATAATCTGTCTATGCACACAACAAGGTTTCCATAATGAGGAAGTGTCCCATCACATCTCTTGGGTGGAGAGAGATAAATCTTCTTTAACATTAATGTGTCATTTTTTTCCAAAGTATCTCTCAACCTAGTAAGGGTTGTTTGTTTATTACATACTGAGAAGAGAATCTTCAGTCAGTAGTTGTTCAGTAACTGCGAGATTTGGGGAGCATCAAGGTCTTTGTTGGTTTAACAGCTAAATATAGATGTACTAATTTAGAAAACTGTTATTAAGCTGATACTAAATTAGAACTAGTCTCCACCCGTACACTTTTCTTTAGTTCAGGAAGACTTTTTAACCATAACTTTCTTTTTTATTAGTATTATTTCCTCACTAGAGTCACCCATTGTTCCTAGCATTCAAGTGATGTTGTGAGCAAAGAGTATGCAATACAAAGAGTACACAATACAAATTCATAGCAGGGGATGTGTGTGATTGTGTTCTAAACTCTGGGTGATGATTAGGCAGGACTGAACTGTTTGACATGCAAGTCTGGCAAATGAGCAGAACAGGATTTTTGGTCTACACTGAGCAGAAGTGTTATGTAGTATATTCAGATTGGGACTCTACATTCTGCATGTTCAGAAACAAAAGCCATTCCTAGTGCACATCAATAGGTCAATTTCAGGTTATTTTTATACTCCCCCTCCATGCAGAGCATTCCTGAGATGATGACTGCATTTGAGTGGGTGTCATAGATTGGGAATGCTTAATTAAATATAATAAAAACACTTTAAAAAAATCGGTGGTGCTGTAGAAACTCCACTATGTTGCACAACAAACATATTCAGGTCTTGTCAGCAGTGTCAGAAACATGAAATCTTGTTCTGAAAAGTCACAGCTTCTCCAATACTTGAGCAACAGGGAAGCATATGGCTGCCTGCAGTACGGAATCTAAGGCAGATAGCTGAGTAGTGCTGGAGGGTACCAGTGCCAGGCACTAGCCAAGTTGCTCTGCGTTTGTTATAAAATAACTATGTTGCTGTGAATGTTGGAATTTGTATTTACAGAGCCCCAGTACACTGATCTAGCATGTCTTTGGAATAATTGTGAACTTCGGGTAGATTGCCCTGCACGTCTCTAACCAATACCTGTTTTCTGCAACCAGTGTCTGCAGCAAAAGCACCCAGCTGGACTTCCCCCTCTTCCAACTCTTCTGAGAGGCAAGCCCGTGCCTCAGAGAGCAGCTGGACAACCAACTCAGAGGACACCAGCAGCCCAAGCATTGCTCCCTCCTACACAGATCTGCAGTCACTTAATACTGAGGACTTGACCAGTGGTAGAACATCTGCAGCAGATTCAGCTGGTAAGAGGGAAGCCTTCAAGCTTCCATCTCAATCTCACTGTTCAGAATTGAGCCACAGGGAATGAATCCAAAGCAGAACAAACTCAAGGATTAGGCAGGCTAACATTTTGTTCTACTCTAATTCCAAAAAAACTCACACTTGGATTTTACACAGCACTGACATGTGCAGGTTCCTGAAGTTAGAGCCAAATGCAACTATGTGCCTGTTGATAGACCTGGAGCATTTCTGCTTTTCACATGCTACATCAGCTTAAGCTGATCTAGGAACTAGTATGTTGTGGGAGAGGCTGGATGTCTTTCCTGGATTTCCATACAGAATTTTTCTCAGCAGTGTATTCAGCTGAGGCAGGCCCAGTTCTGCTTGCTCCTCTCTGTTTCAGTGAGTGCCAAGACACAGATCCAGTCTGCTAGAGGCATTCTTTGCATAGTGCTTTGCACTGTTACTGAACAGTAAATGCAGAGTTTAAGACATGACATAAGGTGGTTCAGTAGCAGATTTTAACCATTTAAGGATCTTATATCTGACCTTGTAGGGCTCTATTCAGACACAGTTCTGATAGTGGAAAAATGTGCTACATGGCATTGTAGCTCTTTGCTCCTCAGTTGTACTCTGAGTAATCTGAAGCAGGAGGAATAAAGCAGAGTGGTGCCAGTCATGTCATGGAGAATGAGAACGCCTGAATGACAAAGCTGACTTTCACAGTGCATAAAAAAGCTGACATGTCAGGACACAGAAAAATACACACAGCTCCAGGAGGAAGCACCTGCACTATGTTGAAAGCTGTTTAACCCAAGCTGAGGAAGGTCAGTAGCTACGCAGTTTGGTGCTGAAAATTGATTCCCTGGTGTCGTGGCAGCTCAGACCTGGGAGATATTTAATGTGTTTTCTCTCAGGTGGTGAATGTGAAATTATGTGGGAAATAAGATCTGTTTTGTGAGAATGGGCTTCCTAAGCCTTGCTGAGGTCATATGTCCCTTCCATAAGAAACCTATGCGTACATCACCTGCAAAGAGTATTATTTGGTGGTTCAGTGAAGCTGGGTTAGAATCCTAGGCAGGTTTATAAACAGCAGCATGGTAGGTGCTGGCTCACTACTTTAGACAAAGGATTTGTGGAGTAGTAGTAGTTACTTTGGATAAGTGGAGATGTTTCTTTTTTCAAATAATGAAGTGACCACAAATCTGTCTGACCATTTCTATTTTGGAATACTATGCTTCTCTGTACTCTGAGTTTGGAAACCACTTTTTGGTAGAAAGGTAGAATAGGCAAGCTGGAGTATGTGATGGATATTGCTATTTTGTTGATTTGGTATAGGCTGCTGTCACTGGGGCTGTCTGCATCTGAGCAAAGGGAATGAGGGATGCCCAGTCCATATATAATTTCACATCATATAGGCAAGTCAAAGACAAAAGGGCTGCTGTATATGCCTGTCACACACATGGGATTATATCCTATATTTGGCCCAAGGTGAAGCTGATACTTAAGTCTTTGTGTGCAACTTTCTTACTATGTCTTTCTCAGTCAGTCACAAACTGACATATTTATTAGCAAAACAAGTACAAAAACTCGCTTCACTCACCTAAAAATTTTTACAATTAAAAAAGGAGGTAATATAAGCAAGGCAGCGCTGTTAGTTAAAACATAAGATACACTAATCATAAATATAAGATACACTTCCAGTACCTTAGTGATACTGGAACTTGAAGTGTGAAATACACGGAGTCTTCGTGTCACCAGGTATAGACTTTGCAAAAGGGCAGCATGAACAAAGTGCATCTGTTTGTCCTGTTCCTGGGATGCCTCACAGTCCACTCCCCAAGGTGGCTGCTGGCATCAGGGAGGTTTGTGGAAGTGGGGAAGCTGAGGACCTAGTGGCCATGGAATTGTTGTACAGTTCTGGCTGCTCTTCTGTTGTTCAGTCCACTGTCATCCCACCATAACAGTGCATAAGTGGACAAAAAAATGTATGATCCCTTTCTTCTCTCCATCCTCTCTGCCCCTCTCCAGAAATTCAGTTCTTTAAACCTGACTTGATTCTAGCATTTGATTTGCATTTCTCCCCTCAAAGTACTGGCTGCCTTGGTCTGTAGTGAAGTTTGAAGGCTCCATCAAGACAACGAAATGGCATGTATTTTGCTATGAAGGCAAACAGAGGAATCCTCATGCTCTGTGTGATGAAGTCACCTTGACTGCTAGCCAGGATGTTGACTCCAAGGTCAAGCTTGCTGGAGGGAAAAAAACATCAGACTAATTTCATTGCTAAAAGCCCTATGAAAATAATAAATCAATGTTTGATCTACTTAGTGATGGTAAAGAATCAGGTCTATAAAACAGTCTGGGTTTAATTCTGTTTTAAGTGAGAAAAACCTAGTGATGAGAAAAGCATGAAAAATTCTACTCTGTGGTCAGATGCTAAGTAAAATAACTATTTTAGCCATGGTGAATTTTTATTGCCTGAACAGGATAAAAGGATACTCTGTTCCATAATTTCACCACTTGTCTGGAATTTATCCTGCATGCAAAATGCTTAAACATCAACTGCCTGTGGTAGTTCAGGGCACAGGGTTTTGTGTGGGAGCAGATTAAAGCCTGAGGTAGGTCTGACTGCAGGCACACACAGAGACAAGTCCCAGCCATAAAAATGTGCATCCTGATGTCCAGGGCTGGTAGGCTCTAAGCAGGTAGAATTGGCTGAGAATTAACTTTCTCACAACTGACACAAAATTTGAGTGTAAAACTTACGGGCTTGAGCTTATATAATGCATGTGTTTATGCAAGATATGGCCTAGAAAGATATCTGAGGAAGATGAGAGAGACCTGAATGATGCAGCCTGAAAGTTTACCCTTGCTGCAGGGGACTGCAGAAAACCTCCCGACTGATGGAGTTGGGATAAGCAGACTGATGTCCTGTAAAGGCAGCAATGTTCACAGTGGTAAAGGTAAATGTTGCATGAGCAGAGCCAAAAAATATTTGCTTTTCTATCAAAGTGCAGCTAAAAGATGCTGCCCCTCACTGCCTATGCTTGTTTGAACTCTAGCACCAAGAAGCCTTTTATATTACCCTCATCTTTGTCAGCACAAGGGACTCTTTAGCCTGCAGCAGCTAGCCAATAAATGTGGGTCAGGTGATAGCAGACTGTCCATTTAACATGGGCATGTGTATGTGGTTATAACAGCAAGCACTTGGCAACAGCTGGGCTTTCACAGTGTGTGTGAAGCTGTGTTTGGTGCTGGTGAAGTGCCCCGTGCCTCAGAGTTCTTACCATGCCTCGCCATGTCGCTCAGCTTGGATCAATGAGCATGAAAAGAAGTAAGAACTTTTGGCCTTTGTGCTGTGCTCTGCAAGATAAGTAACACAGGACATCTCTGTTACTGATACAATACAAGCATTTGTTCCTTCTGTGGCAGATGCCTGTCTCAGCTTTCAAAAAAGGCCAAATATCTGCAAGACAGCGGAGCAAGGGAGACGCCTTCTTGTAACTGTGGTTATGGATCTGTTCTGAGGTTGTGCCCAAATACCTCACAGCTTGATTTAAATTTCTGCATTTCACCGTTCTTCTTTAAAATTATTTTATTTATATACATTAAAATTATATTGTATACAATTATATTGTATAAAATATAAATAATTATATATGGTCAGTATGCATATAATAAAGAACATTTTATATATGTTTACATAGCTCGTAAACTATATGATAAACTTAACAGACTATATAATAGAATCTCTCTGTATTACATAATAAAGCTATGTGTGTGTATATCTATGTGCAGGCATAAGTTTCCTCATAGCAATTTCAGGTGCATTGTTGCTATTTGTGTTGTTTCTGTTGTGATTTGTATCTTAGCAAAGCTGCAGCTATGCCATGTTTGATGTTAACGGTTCAGTTTGCTGACCAGTTCTCTTTGGCACTTTCTTGTATCTCTGGGACTACTGGGATACTGAGGAAATTGCTATGTTATTATTTTCTGAGAACATCTGCATGTTTGGAGATAGAAGGTTGCATGTGTGATCCCTAACTTCTCAAAATCCAAACAGTTCATAAACAGCACAAGGAACTAATTCTGAGAATGTTGCTGTTTTCAAAGTAAAACACATCATTTAATGGGGTTCTGGTGCTTCTGTTCCAAAACTCGGAAATGGCAATTCTGACAAGCTCAGCTCCAGCTATCTCTTGAAGGCAATAGAGGGCAAGTAATAACTTTTCAAACCTTTTCCTAATGCTTTTCTGCAGTAGTTCTATTACATTTCTTCTGTTACTGTAGCCAGCTAGATGCTGAATCCTGATATGATGACTGCAAGAATGGTGTTCTGTGAGTTTCAAACAAGCAGCTTTGAACAGATTATATAGCTGTGCAATGTGGTTGTACATGAACAGGCTGCGAGTTCTGAAATTATTCCATGTTAATTACCATGGCAAGGGGGAAAATAATATATGCTGATGATTACCACCTTCCATCCAGAACTGCATTTCAGTTATGCTGTGTAACTATTAACCAGCTTGTGCTGGTGTCCCAGTCCCAGACACATGAAAAACTTGTACATGAGAGCCTGCCAAAGCTAGCTGGGGAGGCTGCAGAGAGGAACACCCAGCCCTTGCTTCAAGGAGGAGGGGACTCCAGTGTACCATGAACAAATAGCACCTAAAATATACTCTTAAGCAACTCCAACCTGTAAGGGCTAGATTCAGCACCAGAGGCAGGTTTTTTAGTTTTCAGATCAATACCAACTAGCAATTCAGGAGTTTTATATCCTAGTTGTCATCCCAGATTTTTCTCATGCCTTTTTAGCTTCTTGAAGAGTAATGAATCAGTGGGACAGATCTGGGAAGCTAGGTCTAGATAATTCTTAGCAGAAGAAGTGTTGTGATCCCAAGATAGACCTGTGTACTGGGAACTAGCTTGTCTTCAAGGCTTCTTGGCTGCAGTGTCCCAATGACCTCTGCAGCAGTGTTCAGTCCTCATCCCTGTTTTGCAGTGGGAAAGCCTGCAGACTGGTTGTGCAAGCTGAACCTAGGTGAAGTAGAAATAGCTTTTGCCATATAACTGACAACCTTGCTCTTTGATGAAGGCTGCAGGTAAAAGTACTGGACCAGAGTCACTGTCTCAGTCCCTCCTTGTGGCAGGAAGGAAGACATAGAAAATCTACCAGAAGGAGGGGGAAGTGTTAGAATGAGGAAAGAACAGGTACAACAATAAACAAATGTTTATTTCTATCTATTCAGTAGAGAGAATTACAAAATCATCTTGGTGTGCAGTCATCTGATTCATAGGCTTTAAAGCCAGAAAGGAGGACTGTGTTGTCATTATTATTGTCCAGTCTGGCCTCCTGCATGTCTCAGGCCAAAGAACCTCACCTGGTCCTTTCTGCACCAAACCCTTCAGTTTGATGTATACAGCACAACTGCAGGCTGTGCAGAGAATGCACTGAGAACAGCCCTGAGGAAAAGGATGTGGGGGTGTTGGTAGATGAAAAGCTCAATGTGAGCTGGCAATATGGAAGAAATTCTTTACTGTGAGAGTGGTGAGGCACTGGAAGAGGTTGCCCAGGGAAGTTGTGAATGCCCCATCCCTGGAAGTGTTCAGTGCCAGACTGGATGGGGCTTGGAGCAAGCTGGTCTAAGTGGAAGGTGTCCCTGATCATGGCAGGGTGGTTGAAACAAGATGATTTTTAGATTTTAGATGCTTCTAACCCAAGCCATTCTATAATGCTACCATATCCTGAGCAAATATTTGCATAATATCTTTCTGATTAACATCAGCTGCAGCAAAGTTAGTCCCTGATCAGCCATTTCCATCCCTTCAAAACTTCATTTTTAAAAAGGACTGTCCTAGTGATAACACTTAAAGCAAGCTGAGATGTCACTGAGCTCAGCTCTGCCAGCTCTTGTGGGGCTAAATGTAGTCTGCTAACTTCAAAAGGTCCAATATCTGCCTCCACTACACCCCAGAAAATAACACTGATTATTTATCTTCAATGTTGCCTTGCCTCACAAAGAAGAGTGGTTGATGCTGCTGTAGTAATATCAGATTCTTGCTTTTTCTTCAAGAACGATGAGAAATATCAGGGTGTAGGAGGACAAGATTTAACATCACTCTTATATTAAGAAAGGAGTTAGAAGAAAGCTCAGAAGTGTCTGCTCCTACTCATGCCTACTAGGCTGAGTCTTATGGTGCTTACCCCCGTGAATTAATTAGGCCTTCCCTGCTCCTCCACATTCTAAGAAAACCAAGTCTAAGACAAGGAGGAGGCAAAGTGTGAGAGGAGAAAGTGACAGTGTTTCACTGAGTCTAATTTCCATTATTGCTTGGAAATGTTATTATTAAAAACTTTATATATATACATATATAAATATAATAACTTTGCGGTTTAATTGAGTGTTTTCTTGTCTACTTGTTAGCATAGAATCAGTTCTGATCTTGTGCATGTCATTGGCCCTGTGCTGCAAACAGCTAAATGAGCATCTCCTAGTTCAGGCGCTGAGTTTTCTTCTGATGGCTATTCAGAAGTGCAAGGTACAGTAACTATGGATTTGTAGCAGGGTTATCTTTATTATAGAAGAGCTAAATGTTGAGCTTACATGGTATTCCTGATGAAGTTCACTCTTTTCGCACCTACTCGCCAATGTTTTTACATAGATCAGGTAAAAGGACAACAGAGAGAAGCCCAGGGCAAGTCACAAGACTGACCTTCTGATCTGCCTTTATGTAGGCAATATCCCAAGAAAATAGATGTGAGAAGATGCTTTGTAGTTTGTCTCAGGCCAGTGAGGCAGACTAGGTGGTACGAAGCCCTCTATTTCTGTTTGTAAGGCTGTGATTCCTCAGCCACAGTGTTTACGTTGGCCCCAGTTGGTCTCTAATGCAGAAAGCTGTGTGCTGATATGATAAATCTGAGGAGTTCAGCAGGAGATTCTGCAGCTGGACAGGACATTTCAGTGTAAAGCTTAATTGGAGATGCAATGCTTAATTGCAGCAGCTATCTGTGATTGCTGTGTTCACAGAGGAACAGCTTGGTTTATTTGCACTAGTTCTGCAGGATGCTAAGTGGTTTCCAAGCTTAAAGCTGCTGGGAGAGAAGAACACCAAGATATCTCCCCACATCCAGCTCTTTCAAAGTGGAAAACATCAGTGGCAGTTTTCAGCGACATCATCTCGCCTGTTGCATTCACTTCCTGGCAACATGCTGCTGTGCTACTGACAGGAGGCAGGAATGGCACTGTAGCCACAGAGCAGCTCTGGAGAAGCACTGTCCCAGCTTCGTGCTGCTCGGCACCACAGCCAGTGCCTTACAGCAGTGGCTGCACCCCAAGGAACACAATTCTACAGCTCCAGAACCACAGCGGGATTCAGCACAGCGAGGAGTCACCCACCTGAGAACTGGCATTTTCCACCCTTCATTCTACATGGCAGGGAAGCAAGCAAGGCTTCAGCACTAGTACCAATTAACAAGAGTTGTAAATCATTGCATGTGCTCTTGATTAGAGATCCCAGTTCTGTGTGGAATTTCCTGTCTGATTATGAAGGGGCTGAATGGAGCTGGCAGAGTAAAACAGCCAGTGAAAAAGCTGGCAGCAGCAGAGAGCAAGTAAGAATGAGAAAATTCACAATACCCAAATGCATGGATTTGCTCATTTCTCTCTTGCTGTGATATCATCCAAAACGTAAGAAAGGCTTGGGGGATCACTGGACAGGAACTGGAAAAGTGATGATGAATGCCTATAGGGGATCAGTTATAGAGTCATCTTCTCAAAGAACCGTGTGGGATAAAATGGGAAGCAGATTTGTCAAAAACATGAATAGTGAACAGAATAATTTAAGCAAAGCCTTCAGCTTCTATGTTGACAACTTATTTTCTTGTGCCCATTTAGAAACTTGTGATAAATGTCCATTTTTATCAGGACTTCTGCCTTGTTTTTTCTTTTATTCAGTCCCAGTGTTAGGGAAAAAATGTAACACTTTCTGTTCTTTCAAGGGAGAAATGAGCAGAGTTGGATGGCAGTACTCTAGGGAAACTGCTGATTTATGTCTTTACTTCAATATCTCTGGTTTTTACCTCATCTAGCCTTGATCAAACCATATAATGCTGGAGCACAGATATTACATAAATCTTAATGACCACGTTCATCTGTTACTAAAAGCACTTTGGTCTTAATTGTCCTCATGTTTGACAGATGAGACCAAAATCCTCTGGCTATATAAATTGGTATTTGCATTATAACTGTGCATATTACATGAGAGGAAGAGGAGACTTCATGCTATTTCTTCATTCTGATCTTGGTTAGCAAGAATGAGAATTGTGATTCTGTGTTTTGTCACATGGATGCCAGTCCAATGTACTTGTCAGTACCCTTGTGGTACTGCAGTATAGTTCATAGACACTGATTTGAACTAATCACTTAGGACTCATTTTAAGAATGCTCAGTAGAAGAAGTCCAGATCGGGGTTTTGCACCTAAAACTGTTTCCAAGATTCTCATATCCCAGCTATTTTTGTAACAGTTGAACAAAATTTTCAAACACCTTCAGGTCAGTGTGCTCCTCTCCAATTGTAGCCATTTAATTTAGTGTCTAAAGGGAGATTAGAGATCCTGCTAACATATGTCCTGTAGCTCTGTGTTCTCAAGCCCATTACAGGCTTTGTAGAAATCATTCCATTTAAGTGGAGACTTTAGTCAACGGTTTATTGAAGCTGCTGTATTTTCACATGTAGACATTTCAGAGTGCTTTAAACATGATTCACTTAAGATCACAGGAATGGAATCTATTTCCCAGGACACTGATGTAAATGTATTCATGACCATTTCGTATCCACGTGTTCCTGTGCCAATATTGTCTTTCAAATAGCTTTTTGCCCTCTCCAGTGTAAGCACTTTAATATATTTATACAGGGTAATTATCTCTCTCTGTGTGCTCATTTGCTAAACTGAATGAGACAAGGTCTTTAGTATTCTGGTTCTCCATTCTCCTCCTCATCCTAGAAAGCTTTTCTCAGCTCACAGTGCTGTTTGAATTAATCTTTCGGGTATATGGTGATCAAAACTGTGCAAGACTGAGGTCTCACCACAGCCTGATATCAAGATATTAGTTTTCCCATCTTCAGGAATTGTCTCTTTGATACATCCCAGGATCTTATTTCCTTTTGTGCCAGTGCATCAGGCAAGTACCCTTGCAATATATTCGAACTGATTGTCTATATGTGCTTGCTATGTCCTGCCTCTGCTGCACGTGCATTTGTATGCTTGGTGGTGGGCATGAGTCTTCAGAAGGGGATGGGGTGGAAAGGGAGCACATGCCAGCACAGAGCGTACAGAGGGGCACATGGTGCACCTGGCAGAGCAGACAACTGGAGGGTGTTGGTGCATTTGTCACGCCAGCCACAGCGCCAGCTTCATCGCTTCCTGTGCACAGCGCTGCCTCCAGCACGGGCAGGTGGCTCCGAAGTGGGACACGACGTTGGCCCAGGGCGATTCACTGCACCTCCTCTGCAGCAGGCCCTTCACCAGCCAGGCAGAATTAGGATCTGGGTGGGAAAGTTTACATAAAAGAAGTAAGGGGGGCTTTCCTGGAGGCTTTGCTTTCATGAACCCACCACTCCTCCTTCCCCGGACTGATTTGTTTGCTCAGGCTTGGTTGCCTCCAGCAACACATTATTAGTGCGAACTATGGTGTATCCTGGGAGACCTGCAGGATTCCCCACAAATCTTTTGAGTTTTTCGTCTCCAAGGAGGAAGAGACACAAAGGCATTTCACTCTGTTGACGCAGTTGCATGTGCAGTGTTCCCCTTGTTTGAGTGTTGGTGTGTCTCTTCAGCAAACACTATAATTGGACTGCACAGTCTTCATCTTGCATCTTCATCTCAGTGAGTAGATTATGCTTTTCTTGGTAAAGCCGCCAAACTGCACTGCTTTAAAAGCTGTATTTGAAAACATGTTTAGCTGAAGAGGTTTCAGCAGAGCTGTGTGCTTATTGTTGCACACACAGATCTGTCCTTGCTGATGGTAGACCTCGGGCTTTCAGGGTAAATCTGGCCTTAACATAAATACAGATTGTATTACTCATTAACAGTTTTCCTTGATTTAGCATGGCTGCAAAGGCAGTGAAGACACAGTGACATGGATTAACAATGTGGGTATGTCCTCAGGGCTCTGCTAAGACCATACATCTCTGCAAAAATCAATGCCACTGCAAATTCTTTAGATATAACAAGTGTTATGAGAGCTTCCCCACGATGTGATCAAACTCTGCAGGTATGCTTTTGATCTCTGCTTGGTTTGAAATTACAGGACTCAGCTTCAGCTCCTTTGGCTGTTCTGTGTCCCAGGCTTGCAGGGACCAGCCTGTGTGTCACAGCACAGTTCAAACATCATGAAGAGCCCTTGATTTCCTGATTAGTCACGTATGTGTCCAGAGATGGACAGCATCAGATGAACTGATCTCCCATAAAGGCAAGGTCAGTACTCCAGTAGAAAAGGCATCGACAACAGATGGCATCTCAATAACAGAGCAGGCAGAATGGACATGAGGGTTCTCATAGCAGTGATGCTGTCGGCAATGGGGGGCTATTGGGAGGGCAAGGGAGTTAGGGAAATGCAGAGAAGGTGTTTTGAGTGCGATCTACTTTCACTAGGTGATTCAGTTGCCAAGAGACTCAGATGTTAAAAAGTGGTGACTGAGGCTTCAGCCCTATGCTCTGTCCCCCTGCAAAGCTGATCCAGGTCTGCCAGAGGGTAGGGGACTGCTGGGGCAAAAGGGTGAGCTGTGCTCTGCTGAGATTGACAGTCCAGCTGCATCCACAGAACAAAACCAGTTTGTCTGGCATGTCTGAACAACATAAACATGAACTAGTGGAACAAACAGGTGTGAAAGGAGAAGGGTTTTGCCAGAGCCAGTAGCTCCTTGTCTGCTGGATAAAAGGAAAAGCAGATCAGTAGAAATCAACACATCCCTCAACAGATGGTGGGGAGAAGAGTCACTCTTCAATGAGCAAAGGCACTTGAGAATAACCTGATAATTCCTGGATCACTCTCAAGTCAAACAGCATGGGACCAGGACCCAGGACGCTTCTCCTGCTAGATCTGGAAACCCAGCTCGTGTGCCTCTTGATATCTTTCTCCAGGGAAGAAGAAGGGGAAGGAAAATACAAGGATGGATGACTGGCTATACTTTTTCTACATCTGAATTATTTCTTAGTGAACAGCTTTAATCCCCATGCTCCAGCCCATCTCCTGCTTTACAGAAGTTTCAAGGTGGATCTTGAGCTTTCCAGCTGCCATTGCTCTAAGAAATGCTCTTTAACCCACAAGGTCCCTTTTGCCTTTCTTCACCATGGAATTTTCTGTCTTCCTGCCCATTTTTTCTCTTCTGGGTGCTGCTCTACTTCTATTTCTTTCCAATTTAAGATAACTTAAATGCTTAAAAGCTTTGATGCCAGTGGCATCACCTTGTTTCTAGTGGTTGACCTGCTGCATCCTGCATTCCCTTCTGGCAGAGAGAGGAAAATGAATAAAGGGACTGTCATTCCCCTTTACTTGGCAGAAGGCCCTTGTGCATGCAGAAGAATTTCTTCATAATCTACTTCAGAACTTAAATTTCTCTTTGTTGACTGGATAATTGAAGTAGCACTGTTGCAAAGTAGTGAAGTAATGGTAGTCTTCGAGAAAATACATACCAATTCTAGCAGTAGCTAACACTTTACTGGAGTGCCCTGCAGTGTCATTTAAATTTCATCAGTGTCGATAATTTCTGGACCTTACAGGAATCTGAAGCTGCAATATTTCCCTAGAAATTTTCTATTTTATGTGGTGCTGTAGGAGTTTGACCCTTATACCTGGATTTCTACCATCTCATTAAAAAAATGCGTATTATCTTTAAAACTCAATTTTATGGATGAAAATTTTGTGGATATTTTAGTTTTTCTAACTTCATGAAATCATTCCCCCACCCCTCAAAAAAAAAACCAACTTTATTTTCTATACTCAAACACTATGAGTAGTGTGTGAGTATAGAAGTCTTCACTTAAATTAGCATAAATTGGGAAAATGCCACTCAAGTTGATGAACAAGTTTTGGAGGAAAGTGGTCTCTATGCTTAACATCATAACCCCATGCAATAGTCTAGAGAGACATATAATGCAGCCAAATTGCTAGAGTCACACTGAGCCTGTCACCTACCTGAAATGAAAGTATAAAATATGTTCTTGTGCCATTTTTAATCTAATTGCCTAGTAATCATCAGGAGGTAAATATTCCTATATTTTCTGAAAAGTTTAAAAACTTAACACTCCCTATATATTTTTTTAGTTTTTTGTTTCAAAAGCCTTCAATCCCAGTTCTGTTTGGCAAATGCAGTATTTTGTATTTTTTCATGTAAGTGGAGCTGGCTTTGCAATGTGTTTAATAAAGTCAGTTTCCACATTGACTATGTGCAACCAAAAGGGAAGGTGTTTAAAAAGAGGAAAACACTATGGTGAATTTACAGTAATGGTCTCCAAATTGTATGCTGTATCTGCCAGTTCAGTTTACTTTAAAATGGTTTTCCAGTCAACACCTGTACAAAACAGGGAACAAATGGTAAAAATGGTGAAAATACAGCTTCTGTTAAAAAATAACTGCTAGGCTTCACTAAGGCAATGAACTATGGCCAAGGTGTGTTTTGTGCTATCTCTGTCTTCTGTGATGAATGGCAGGACTGTTGAGCACTATAAAGATAAAGTAATTTTTAATTCCTGTGGTCAGGTAAGATGGTGGGAACAGTGAAGATCCTCCAACATAATTTTCTGCTCTGTGTTTTCTCCAACAGAAATTTGAATACAAAGGCTGCCTTTATCAACTGCATGTTTTTTCCTTTCAGCTTCTCATACGTTATAATTTGCCTATGATTTTAAAGAATGGAGCAGAGATTAGAAATTAGCACCTTTTGTGTCCTGTTGAAGGCGTATCAACCCCTCCTCCTTAGACACTGCAAAATTCCTTGCTAATAAGGCTGACTGAACAAGTCTTCATTAAACTGCATGTTGCTGGGCTGGAGAATTTTTCTCCATCAGCCATTCAGACCATGACCTGGACAAATCAACCGTGATGCCTCAGATGTGAAAAGCCTTTGTTTGGCTTCTCGCGTTCTGAACACAATTAGTTGCTCTGCAGCTCATCCCTTTGGCCAAGGTAGAGTCACTCTATCCCTTGCTCTAACTACTGGTCTTGAGGTAAGTCACTCTGAGCATTCCTCAAGTGATTCAGCAGAATGTGATTTTAACCATGTAACTCACAGTCCCCTGGAAATGAGTGGCAGGTGAAAATTACACCCAGTTAGCATAGTCATTCTGTACTGTCTGTGCTGGCAACCTAATAGGAAATGTAGCTGAACAAAATTTCCACTAAATTGGGGTAAAGAAACTGACTTACACAATATATCTGTCATTAAGGTGACTGAGGCTTCTCTCAGTTTCCAAACACTGTGGTCCAGATGTTTACCACCTCTTCTTTCAACCAGGAGTAAGTTACAATAGATGTGACTTTTGGCATGGCAGAATACACAAGTCTTTCATTAAAAATCACCTTCCACTTGAAGATAAAGTTATTGTAAATTATACAAATAAAGGAGACAGCTTTTTGTAACAGTCATTAAAGCCTTAGGAGTTGTTTCAAATATGTAACTCCTTGAGCATGTCAGCGTTTGCTCTGCTCCAGAAGAATGAAAGGCCAGAGTTTTAAGCTGTATTTCCTCCTCATAAATCCTGAGGGCTGTGCATTTACTTTGGCACTGGTTTTGCTGCTTCTTCAGATTATTTCGCTGTTCCCATCAGTGTTACTGCACTGGAGAAGTGGTATGCCTTCTACTCATTATGGTCAGGAGTTAAGATTTCAGATATTTTGCCTCAGGCACTGTTTGAAGCCTTTCTCTGTTACGTGCCTGAAAGTCACAAGGCAGTGGAAGCATGTGGCAGGTGAGCCAGGGTACTCTCTCTTTCCGTCTGTCTATGCATGTAATTATCTGTATTCCTATATATGCGTGGGGGTGTGCATATAAATACTCCTATTTGTAAATTCTTGCAAGACTTCAAACAGAAATCTCGGTTGTGTTTTTTGTTGGAAGGGATGGGTGAACATCAGACCAACCCAACCAAGTGGCTCTTCAATCAGACAGGTCTTAACAGTGCCCTGTGTTTCCTCCTGGCTTCCTTACCCACCCCATCCCTCTCTGTGCACACAGATCCTGGTCTCCTCAGCCACAGCACAGATTGCTTCGCAGCAGCAGAAGAAATGTTTTCTGTCAGGTGGAATCCAACCAGGATGTGAGGAAAATAGCATTCTCAGACACTTCTGAACCAGCCTTGTCTTTGGGGCACAGAGCCCCTGCCTACAGCTCGGAGGCCAAGAATGGCTTGGTCACTTGTGATAGGAGGTGCATCTGAAGGGATCCATTTCAAATGGATTTAAATGGCAGGCATGATTAGGACACCCTTAGGTTTGAAGGAGGCATCTCTCAGAGTCCTCAGCATGAGAACTGGACCAGCTGGACAGTGGTCTGTCACCTGTGAACTTCTCTACACATTTTTCTTCTTACAGACCTTAAATGCTTATTGGCAAAATGCTGCTTCAGGCATGTGGATTTATGTAACAAGCAGAAACTCGTCAGAGACTATGTCTTGTAGATTTCCCAGGTATCAGTGGGTTTGGCTATTCATATTTTCAGTCATGAGAAGTTGTATTTAGCTCTGACTAGTGCCTGGATTATGCCATGTATTATATAGCTGAGGAGTATCTAGCTTTCAGTTAATCTTTTCTCCTAATGTATTTTGATGCCTTTCATTCTCTATGTGGTGTTTTTTTTGCTTTGATTATATCCTGGCCTAAACTGTCTTGTCCTGCTAGGATGATACTACAGAAACCCATTCTACTGAGCTTTAATTTTGCCACCTTTTCCTCCCAAGGATCCTGGAATAGCAACTGTTCAGAATTCAGTGGTTACAAGATGAATTATAAACACAATTATAAACACAAATGATGCTGACTGAGGATTGTGTTCAGCCTGAGCTTGCTTCCTTCTCTCTTTCTCAACTGCTGCAGGATGAGTACAGGCCAGCAGTGACAAGATACTGCTCAAGAGCAAGTCTTTATTTGTTACCTACGCTTCAAATGCATCATGAAACAGACTTTCATACAGCTTTCATATTTGGTAAGGATGAATGGGAATAAAAGAAATATGAATGTGAGGTGTGATGAAAATTACACCTTCTCAGGGGTAGCTGGGAGAATTTAGAGACCCCTCAGCGATTTGCTCTGCAATGAGATCCATTAGGCTGCCAAACAGGCCCCAGCAGTAAAAGCTCTATTGGTTAGCTGTCTACAACAATATCTGCCAGAGAGGGGTCAAACATCCAAAGGACAATCTTAGAAGTGCTGAACTAGACACACAGTATTTATCAGCTGTTTTTCTGTTAGTTTTTCTGTAGGGCTTGTTGGAAAGGTATTGTGGCCACACTGGATTTTGACTGAGCTTCCATCAAGGTCCAAGGTGGGGTTTCGACAGACTGGACCCAAACTGTCAATAGCAGGGTGGGTAGGATCCTTCTCTAGGATGAGAGATGTGAAGTTCAGGTTGAGCTCTTGTGTAAAGAAAAAACGGAGTTGAACTTAGGTTTCCTGCAGCCAAGCAGAGGCTGAGTTACTAGCTTAACAGGCATTTTGGAGTGAATTTATTCTTTACATTTTTCACAAAGGCAGTTGATGGTTTTTGAGACATTCTGCTTAGAGATAATAATAACTCTACAGGGCATGTATTTTTGGGAAGCAGATTTTATTTCTTTCCCCACAAATCTGATTCTATCCCTAATTGAACTTAATTAATGTGCACATTTTAAAAGGGTTGGTTTTTTTTATTAGACAAAAGGTCAAGGGACTGCCACCTTATGAGGAAAAAACCTGTTTCCTGAGAAACAAGCTTGCTTCAGTATGCCTATGACAGCCCAGCACCCCATGCAGTGCTCTGTCTGTTGTGGTGGCCATATTAATTATGGACCCTAATTGGGAAAAAGAAACAAAAGAGGGAGTCTAGGGAAAGATTACTTCATCTCCCTGCTCCTCTTACATTACTGTTCCACACAAAAAGATTGAGGCAACAGACAGAACAGCAAACAAAACTATCTACTTAGAGTTTTCCCTTGGCTGAGGAGAGAAAGGGTAAAATGAGTAAAGGAACACTGTTCACCTGGAAAGTCACAAGAGCAGGTCTGAGTTTTCAGCTTTTCCAGCCAGCATGTTTATTTAAGCCCACACCTTTAAAAGTTTTTGTTCAAGCAGTTTGTCCTTGGGCTAATTTCTCCATGTCATTCTGCTTTATCCTCAACTTGCTATAAGCCTGGGAATTTTTAGCCTCTGTGAAAGAAGCTTTTTCTTACACTGACAGAGAACGCCTTGTCTGCTACATGAAGTTGTTACAACAAGGTGTGGGAGGGAAGTGAGGCATGACGGTGTTGCATAAGGGACAGCTTCACGGTTGGCAGACCTGGGGGGATTACAAAACAAATGTGCTGGTTCTTCATCAATTGTTTAATTTCAGATGCATAGTATAGGCTCAAATTGGCAAAGGCCTAGACAGAGAGGTTGGCGCAAGTGAGGACAACATGTGCCCATTCCTAATTTACTAGCTGTTTTGGTTTTTTTCTGAGGAAAGGCATCTAACCACTGGTTCTGACTCCTTGCCTATCAGCACACCCTCTAGTAAGGCAGTCGTGTCTCTTCTGCAGGCTGGCAGGCACCAGCTTTGTTGCATGCTATTTGGCACCTTTCCCACAGGAGACTCACACAGTTACCTCTGCTGTCCCTGATCACATCCGTTCCATCACCTACCCTCACCCCCTTTCATCATTTAATTCACAACCACCATTGTACCAACACCCAGAAGTCATAGCTTGGCCTTTCAATTTTGGTTCTACATGCTGTCACACTCCACCATTAAAATCATAAAGCCACTTACCTTCTGTGGGTAATTTCATGTACTTAAAATTATTTCTATACTGATATAACTTAATGGGTAAATGGCAAATCAATAATTTTTCTGTACGCCAGGTACTCTTTGGCATTACTTCCCAATTATTCAGACAATCTTGCCTTCAAACAATCTGTCCATTTTCCTCAGTGGGTCAAAATAGTACATGTATTTTTTTTCTACATAGCAATCAATAAGGAGTGATCTGGCAGGTGGAGTACTCTGTGTTGGTGGACCTGGCTGTTTGGTATGTAGGTTGGGTCTCCTTCTCCTTCCTTTTTTGGCAAGAACTTCCTGGATCATTAAGTCTAATTCCTGCTATCACAAATGGACATACCCTGTTATTGATGTCATAAATTTGTCTTGCCTGGTGTTTAAAAACAGGTGGTTTATTCCCTTCATTTTCCATCTGTAAGACTGCACTGGAATCGCATATCCTTCCAATGATCAAAAACCGCCCTCGAATTTTTGTCCTTTAGTTTGAGAGATACTCATGTCTATGATTGAAAAACATAGGAAAATGTTTCCAAGGAGATTAGAAATTACTGGCTGACTTTAAAATGTGGTACGTGCTTTGCATTTGAAAGTTATCTCTATATTTACCCAGCCTGGAGTAAATCCAAAACAGTTCACCTGAGAGGACAAAAGGAAATCCCACTCTTAAAGCCAGTTGGTGACGGAAGAGTTAACGAGACACAGTAGTTCCGCTACTGACACGAGGAGCAGCCTGCGGCATTTCTGCAAGGTGATGAGCTGAAATGTTTAGCAGTTTGCTTTAGTTTCGCCAAAAAAAAAAAAAAATTGCAGCTTTTTTACTGGTGGAAGAAAACCCAAAACTTCGGGAGTTTTGTTCGGCGGAGTTTAACGTGAAGTTCCGCTGCCGTTCCGCCGGTTGCTCCCCGCCTGTCTGTCCGTCTCCCACCTCCTGCTTTTCTGGGTGTGCCAGACCTGCCCCCAACCTGCACATTCCCCACCTCCCCGCCCTGCGCAGCGGGCGGGCCGGCGCGGGAGCCGCGCTGAGCTGGGGCGGGCAGGGCGCGGGCGCGTTCCGCGGCACGGCGGGGACAGCCAGCGCCGCGGAGGGACCCGACCCCGGGAGAGCGCAGCCAGGAGACGATCCCTTCATCGCGGCCGCCTCGGGTTAGTTTTTCTGCTTCGGTGGGAGGAGGAGGAGCAGCGCATAAACTTCTTTTAGAAGCAAGGTACTGCAGCAGCGGGGCCGGTGCGCGCCTGGCTGATACTACAGAGAAAGGAGATCGGGAGAAAGATCTCCAGCCCATGAAGTCCAAGGGAGCCGCCAACACGATATTATTGACTTGGGAAAGTTTTATTTACAGGCAGAGTTCGGTGCTGTGAGCGCTACGGGTAGGATGAGGCAGAGAGTTGATGTTTCGTCCCCTGAAAACAAGTGATTAAAAGGAGAATTGTACGTTTTACGTATGCAACTAAATCGGCATTTGATTTCCTCCTGTGCCTTATTCATAGCGCCCACAGCACTGGTACGAACGCACCGTGTTGTAGAGCCGAGGAGGATGTGGGGGAGGAGGCTGGTTTGGTTCGTGAACTTTGGTGGGACGTTATTTCTCTTCTGATCAGACGGAGGAAAAGTTGGCTGTTTGTTTGTAGTAGAAGATAAAATGAAACATACGAAAAGAGCTATATTAATTTTCTCCTAATATTGCCGAAATTATAATGATAATCTGTGTCTGTGCCCACTGAGATGTTCAAGAAAGGGAAGGTTTGGAAGCAGGTTTTGCTGTGAGATTAACAGCTCTGAGCTGTTCTGTATAGAATTTCAGTGGGTGAGTGAGCAATTCAGATTCGTCAAGGCTGCATTGTTAGGGGATTTCAGTGCCTCGGTATTTGTTGAAAGCACAAGCACTGCATTGCCCTCATGTATGCAGGAATAAGAAGCTGGATTTGCACAAAAGTGTACATCAGGAACCGAGTTTAGAAGTGCAAAAAAGTAAATTTCAGCTAAGTTGTGCTCTTTAAGAAAGGATAATCTCATGCAAAACATTTTCTTCCCTCTGTTATTTTCAACATAATTTAGTACTGCAGTATCGTGTAGGATCATGTATGTCTGAGTACTTGAGAGCAGGCTGTGTGAGGACATCCTCACAGATATGTTTATATTTGGCCTTCTGAATATTGGTCTGGCTTTCTTTGTAACTTGAATTTTTCATTTTTTTACAGCCAGTTCCAAGATGCTCAATTTGACATCAACTATCCGTATCTGATTTAGTTTTATTAATATTTTTCTGTGAGGGAGCAGCACTAAAATTCATTCAGCTGTTTTGAAATTCATCACACAACAGGGGAGTGAGATGGAGGTGCATAAATAATCATGGCTATATTTTTTCCCATGCAGATTACAAGGTCAAAAAGCTTTAAAGTGATCATGTAGCTTGAGCTTCTGGATATCACAAACCATAGCACCTCCCTGACTTAGTTGCTGTGAGAACTAGAATAACCTCACCTGCCTAAAGCACTCCTGTGACTTCACTGAGCAAGGTTTTTTGTAAATCACTTCAGTGGTTAATTGCCTCTGCATGGTTTTTAATCTCAGTTTCTCCATGTTGCCTACCAACTACCACATATCACTTACTAGATCACAGCAATTTTTCTTTTATAATTTTCTGTGTAGGTGCTTACAGACTGATTGTTCCTGAATCTCCCGTAGAGAAAATTAAATAGGTTGAGCTTTTGTCTTTTGGTGTGTGATAGAGTTTTAATTCTTTTATATTGTTGTGAATATTTTCCGAACAGTTCTCACTTTTTCTGTGTTCCTGAATTTGGGACAAAAGATCAGGTTCCACCAGGAATCAGACCATACTACATACACAAGTGAAATTATTTCCCATCCCCTTCATGTTTTTCTCTTCCTAAATCCTATTAGATTGGTTCTTTTAGTCTCAAGATCGCATAAGAGGTGATAATCATCCAAATCTTCTCCAGAATCACTGCTTCCAAATGGGCCATCCATCCCCTAATGTTGCCTACTTCCCTCTGATCCTCCTTACCTGAGGGAAATCCATGCACATTATCTCTAAGTACATACTACTGAACATACCATTTATGGTAAAACACCTTTACAGTCAACAGTAAATTAAGTGTACAAAATTATTTCTGTGTAAAAGTGTCTCCTACTGGCTCTGTAGCAAGAAAGGCTCCCTTTTGCCACTTCAGCAAAACTGCTGCTCACAGGATTTAGGAGGTCTGCTTTACATATCTTTTATCTGCTGCATCGTGCAAGTGCAGACATCTGAGGAATACATTCTCAGTAGTGCAATCTGCTTGGCATCTGGCCATCCATGGGCAGACAGGGCAATATCCCCTTTCCAGGTGGTCCCATTCATTAGGAAATGAATGAAGTAATGTAAATGAAAAGAACCAACCTGAACTTTCTCCTTCCCAAATTTAAGCTCTGGTGAACTCCAGAGCTCTACCAAAGCTGGAAGCTGTTCAGTTGAGCTTATTGTCTGTTTTGCAGCTGCCTCAGCATGTACAGGTTCCAGCTGGGACCAACAGAGAATCACTGAAATGCTGTCAGGAATGCTGATCCAGGAGACTCTGTCCTGACCTGAAGTTCATATACTCTCATGAGAGCTCCTGTTCTCAAGAGATTTTCAGCCTGCTTTGCAGGTCAGAAAGACAATGAAGAAAGACTCAGACTTGGGTGTACTTAAATAAAACTTACAGTTTACAAACTGCTGGAGTGGACAGCTGCTGCAGGCAGGATCCTCGTTCTTCAAACCAAATCAAAAGTAAAGATGGTTTTGGCTGAAAAGGGAATTGCTTTGTCTGCTTAATGTTGTTTCTTCAATTTCTGTACCCAAGCATTACAGTGAATAAGAAGGGAAATAAGAAGGTAAGAAGGGAAATAAGGAGATAACAATTTTTTTTTTTTTTTATGCCCATCAAAGATCATTGCGAAAAAGGTCTTGACTATCACAGAAGCAACCAGAACTTTTCAGTTTGGACAGTGAGACTCAGGTGTGGATTATTAAAATCTGCATACTCTAGAGCTACATTTACATACAGAGACTCAATGCTGAGAGCCAAAAGTTGGGGAAAGCACATAGGATTCCAGTAGCTGCCCTCCTGTTAAACTCTACCCTGTGTTTACACAGGATAGTGCTACCAGTGCTATCTATATTTATTCTTTGTGTTGGGAAAGTGTTGCCACTTCCACTGAATGACTTTCTAATGGTTCCTGCTGTAGCCTTTTGTGCTGGAGAAAGAGATAAAATATGTAGAATTAGTTCTTGCCTTACGTTAAAATTGCAAACCATCCACTCAACATCCCTGATCAGCCAGAGCTTCCTGTGAGATGACTATAGCCATGGACCTCCCGTCTTCTCCCAGCTATTTCTGTGGACCCTGAAGGATGCCAATTTCAGGCACGCAATGCTTTCCACGCGTTTGGTGCATCTTGTTTTGATCTAGTTCAAATGCTGCAATTAGCGCCCAGGCTTGTCCGTACCAGCCGGTCGTGCGGAGGCGCCTGTCGCGAGGGCCGGCCCGCAGTGGGCGCCTCGCTGCCCGGGCCCGCTCCCCCCGCTGCTATGGCAACAGGCCGGGAATGCCTCTGGCTCGGCCGTCCCGCTCTCCGCTCCGCAGCGCCTGCTCGGCAGACAGCTCCATTGTCTGCCGGACAGTTGTCTTTCCATCGGCTTCCAGCGAAATAGCCTCTTCCCGAAGACAAAAGGCTCGGCACAAAGAGATTGAACGGGGCTAAAAGTTTAGAGGGGGAAAAAAAAATCCCCTTAATTTATGTTTTAACTGTAGGGGAGAGAGGGGAAAAATAACTCTGGCTTCTCCTAAGTGATAGTTGGCGATGAAGGAGAGGGGTCATAACTAGGTTTTGTTGGGATTTGGTAATTGCTTCCTGATGCATCCTGAAACTATTCACAAGGAGACTGGCTCGTCCACAGGACTGTGGCATGGCTTTTATCCCTGCACAGTCAGGCTGCTGCCAACTGACAACTGTTCAGATCATGTAATGAGAGATCAGGGTTTCAATTTGCTTTATGGGTGAACCAGTTTTCATATCCAAAATCATCAGAGTTGACCCCAAGAAACAGTTTTGTTTAGATCCAGCTCAGAGAGCTTAAGTGCAGATTTGCCAAGTGTCCACAGATACCCGGTTTTCTAGAGTTTCCCCCTTATGTTGTGGTGTGGTGATGATAGAGAAATTTAGGGGAGAGGATACTGCTGAGTTAGTAAATACAGGATTTAATCTTGCAAGCTGTCAGCATTTCTAGAGTATTAAAATTCTGGTTCAAATAAACACACTCCCAGTACATTCTCTTTCCTTGTCTCAAGCAGAAACATGCTTTCCTGAAGCCAGTGAGAAGGCAGAATTCTCCTTCATGACTTCAAGTGTGTTTCTGAACAAAGCCTGCAAGAAATGCCATTCCATGTGAGAAGTTAAATTCAAACCTTTCCATAGGGTGCATATCCCTGTCCACATGACTGGCCTTTTTGTTTCTGCCATTTGACCTTGATGTGACCTAGATGAGTGGTACAAATCTGCAAACTGAAGAGATGCAGTGCAAAAGATCAGAATACGTAACATTCCTAAATGAGTTTAGATATTTCTTCTAGACTTGTTAACCTAGTGGAAGTCCGCTGGTGGTACTTTTGCATCTGACAGCTATTTCTGACATTTTATAGAAGTCCTTTATCCAAATAGACCAGTGAACGAAAAAAATTTCTCCCACCCCCATTTTCATAGCATACTGAAGCAATTTTGCAGCATTATCTCATGAAGAAAAAAATTCTCTTTACCTAGGACATGATCAGTCCTTGAAATGTTAGAGTAGAATGCTCACCAGTGAACTGAGCAGTCACTCTTGTCCATAGCAATGTTGTTCTTTGTAGGTAACTCCTGTCAAATTTCCTCCACCAGTCAGTACCACTATGTAAGATACTGCTTTTGGGTATTTTGATTATGCATTAAGTATTGCCCATTTATTTCTTGAATGTTCATTTCATCTTTTTGTAGGAATACATTAAAATATATATTTTATAATCTGAGTACCTTTTGTTTAAGCTCAGTAAAGTCCTCATTTTATTATCCCATGTTCCTCATTTCTCTAATCCCCGTTGTTTCCTTTGGGCAGACCTCAGTTCTTTCAGGACTCTTCTGCAAAATCTCACATGGCCCTTCAGAAAGCTGAGCTTTGTTTACAGGGCACAGCAGCTGTGGGGGCCCGGTTGTTTTCCTTCACACTGGTCACATTCTGTGCTCAGCTCTTGTCTCCCCGGCGCCACCACCAAACCAGCTACGCAGTTGGCGATAGAGGCAATAAGGCTTGCTATCACACTGTCCATAGTTTTTTTTTTTCCTCCCTAATCTTGTCCTGTACCCTGAAGAGATCTGTTAGGTCCCTTCCACATATCCAGAATGTAGAAGTCTATTTCCACTTAGCTTTCTGCGGTGTATTTTGTACAAGGATTGTCCTGACACTATCAGAGCTCCACCCTCTCCAGCCCTAGTACCCTGCCCAATTCCTACTTCTGGTGCCTCAGGACAGAAATTTTCAGTATTCTCTCTTCCTCCCCTCTCTGCATTCCCAACAAAGGATGGTGAACATCATTTGGGGATGAAATAGGACACACAGCTAAGACTAGGTGGTGATGAGAGTTGCTAAAACTTAAAAATCATAAAAGAAATCAGTTGTCTGAGAAGTTATTCAGGACTAGCATACAGAAATTTGGACCTTGAATACTCTGTGTTTTGCCTCCAGCCAGAATTCTAGCTTGGATTGAAGATGCCTGTTAAAGATGGAAAGATGGGAAGTTACAATCACCACAGAGGACTGAAGTATAGGTTTCTTCTTCACTTCTCACCATAGTGCTGTGATAACATAATGAGTTACATCTTTACATTCTTCTCGTGTGGGTCACTTTTGCTCAAACTTTCACACTTAACAGAGTCCCATGCCTTTCCATTCGGTGTAATCACACCAACATGGTCCAAGGGAGGGAGGAAGAAATTGCTTGTTGGATCATTTCTGTTTGGCTGCTTCTGTTGAGTGACCCTGAATAATCCTGTGTACCATGGCAGCTACACACATACATACAAAAAGGAAAAATAAAACTCCAAATGACATAAGATAGGCAACAGCCCAGTATTTGGTTCTGTTGATTTCCTGCAATTGTGAATAGCTGCACAACAGCTGGGGTTTTATGGTGGGAGCCTGGACTGGTTGTGCTAAGGGAGTCTCAGGCCTGGAGCAGATGAGTGTGGAAAAGGGGGAATGGCCTCATCAATCACAGCATTGTATCGTAAAACGAGCCAGTCTGTCATAGCAGCCTCCCAGGCTGGTCGGCAGCTGCCTTGAGGTTGGAGATGACATGCTGATAACACCACGGGATGATAACGGCACTCTCAGGCTTGGACAGAGGGCTGTATAGCAGGACAATTATTTAAAACGTATTTGGATGAACAAGCTGACAAGTTTTCTGTCTTCCACCCTCTTTGGGAGTCCTTCTGTTTTATGAATACAATGGATGAGCTGGGTCAACTCTGTTACTTTCCAAAGTTGGCTGAAGTTGTTGACAGTTGTGCTCGTCAGACTTGGCAGGGCAGGCACAAACTCTGACAGTGCAGCCGTGCTTTTCATAACACTCTCCAAGACAACCCCTGTAGCATCACTTTTTTTTGGATGGGCAAAAACTGAGATCAGTATCACTGTAAAGGAGGCTGGAGTTAGGTTACCAGTAGTGGGAATATTTCTTCCTACTATGTTCTGTCTCTCTAAATTGTCATGCTCAACATATATCCAAAACACATCTTTAAAGGCCTCAAGAGGTGAAAACGGCAATGCAGCATCCTGACTCAACCCTGCAACCACCTTAGCAACAGCCCAATGTGAATTTTGAAGACCATAACAGAACAATAACCACATAAAGTGGTGCCTTTCTGACTGTAAGAAGCATGTTTCACGATCTGTTGCTGCAAGCATTTGCTTTCCAGGATCTTGGTAAGCCTTTTTCACTTGCCTCCAATATTTTTTGGTGGAATCCTCCTTGCTTCTAAATAGTGTGGACAGTACCCTGTTTCTCAGCCTATGGGAGGAGCAAACTGGAAGAAGCAGAAGCCCAGCATTTCTCCTTGCAGTTCACAGCCAGTCAGGTATGTAAGCATTGAGCCTTAGCTGTTTACTCCAGTTTCTCCACCTTTTTTCTTTGTTTTCGTCCAGATCACACTTGCAATGGCCAGTGCACAAAGAGTTACCTTGACAAAAAAAGTTGTTTGCTGAGCCAAGGGCCATAGCTCCTACTCTCTACAATTGTTTTATTCACTACAGGAGTTTCCTTGCTTATTCCCTTTATCCTGTATGGTTCCTAGAAGACCCACAGGCTTCCACATGACTTATGATAGCCTATTTATCAAACACACATGACAACAACCATTAACACTTCCCATTACATCAGAATTTTTGCTTTGCTACAGAGAGAAAACTTGTGGAGCAGAGGCCAACTAAATTGCTAGCTGAAGGTCACTTAGACAGTCACATGGTTCAGATTAGCACCTAAGACTTTTGCAGCCCATTCCTGTGTCATATCCTTTGCATCATCCTGCTTCTCAGGCATCTTTAAGTATTATTTTTTATTGAGGGTGTGGGTGTTGAGCTGGCAGGTGCATCTTCAGTGATATCTATGTGGGTCAGGCATTGCATGTGGATCAGGCTGTCCTTTCTGTTTTCTCACACTATTTCCAGCCAGTTACCTTCAGTCCTTTGTGTTATGTGTCAAAAATCCCACCAAAATTAAAAAAAAAAAATACAAATTCAGATACACGTGGCTTTGTTATAGCTCTTCTCACCTTTGCATTGAGCACCTCACCTGTTAGCTCATAAAACTTCCCTGTAGCCTGGAGCTCACATATGCTTTGAGTCAAGAAGAACTGGCCAAACTGGCTACTCTCATGCAGTTACATGGTCTTCTCTGCATTTTGAACAGAAAATGTTTGCATAACAAGCTACAGGGGTGAAAAGTATTAGCATTAGGCAAAAGTTGAGCACTGCTATCTTCCATAATTTATAGCTATGTATCAGCTGTGTTGTCTATGAAACACATTTGTCTTCACAGTTCACCAGGTACCTAAATTATTAAAATACATAACAGAAATTGAAGTTCCCACAGAATCTTACATTAGAAATTTCTAAATGGGTCTTTGGGTTTGTTTTAAATATCAGCAGTGACATAACTTGTAAATCATTTTGATATTGCTCAGGGTAAAGGTAGTGTATAAATATGAGATTACCTCTTGACCGCATGACTTGAGATATGCAGACATATCTGGCAGACAGGATGTGAGCTGCTGACTTCATATGATATAAAACTTGATCCTGGGAAATGCCTTGGGCACAGGAATGAGGAAGTTAGTGCTATTATTTTCAAGTGTTGTGAGGAGCCAGCAGTGTTTGCAGTGGTGCATTTTGAAGATGTAAAATATCCTGTCTCTAAATGATGTGCAGTGTTTATTTTTGTAAGCAGTGGATTGAGCACTGGTACAGGCTTATTCAACATCCCTGTGTACTGACTTGTCTTTGTTTTGCTAAAGAATCTGCACAAGACTGAGCAGATAGTGGGGTGACACTGGCTTCAGCCATGCACGAACTGCCCACCTAGCAATCAGAGAACCAGTTATTTTGCATTGACTACCAAGGTGTCATCAGCTGATGTTACCATTTGTGGTCACTACCAGTACAGTTTCTGAAGTGATGGACTGGCAATAGCAAACCCAGAGTGTTTCAGCCACTTAACACACATGATGGTCTCCTGCCTTGGATTTTCCTACAGCTATGGGAACATCTCTCACATTGTTTCAGCAGGGCCAGTCCCCACACCTATGCAGTACTGCAGCAGCCGTTTGAATCCGTAACTCAATTCATGAGACCACAGTGTGTTGTTCTTCTGTCAAAGGTTCTGCTGCTCAGTGGGACCCCAGATTCTGAGTGGATCCAGTAGCTGGCACATTTCAACCTGCAGTCGGGCACTGCAGATGTCAGGCTTGTTCCATGTGGTATTACCTCAGGTACTCAAGACAAAACTAACAAGGTCTGCCTGTTAGGCCTTACCTAACAAGGTCAACCTCTGTATTTTGTTACTGGTCTATCATATATTGCTTGAAAAGTTATGGCATAATGAAGTCGCATATTGTCTGTATATGAGAGTTTAATGTGATTGTCTTTTGCAAAATACAGCTTGTTCAATGAATGGTAGCATCAGCTCTTCCAAGATGGAGTGGGATTCTTTGCATTTATAGGGCTGGCTATGGATTTATTCTGCTTACCAAATACCAACTTCATGAAGCATCCTGGGCTTGCAGACACATTTCTCTTTCCTTATGCACTCTCATTTCTTCATGAGGTCAGTAGTCTCATCTCAGTGGCAGTTCCACTATTGAAGGATATGTTGTATGTACTGTGAATTAAAATCAGAGAGGGAGGCAGACATCTGTGGAGAGAAGCAAAGTCCAAAGTAGATTGAGGAAAACGATCTTCATTTATCTTTGCCAAAGTACCTTTAAAGGAACCGCTTTTGAAAAATGTTGTACATGTCTTGTTCTTCTCGTTTGCTCCTTGTTCTACTTTTGGATGAAAGATGAAGTAGCATGATTCATTCTTCTCTAGAGAAGCTCTCATTCTCGTATTGATCTCTCTGCTGAAACAGGTTCAGCTTGGCTCTGCTCTGTCCCTTCACACACAGGCTTTGTCGTGCCTACCCAAACTGGGAGTGTAAGTATTCCCGTGGCAGTTACAATGACTAAGTCTAGGGTGTAGCCACTGTCTTGGTAACCTCTGGGCTGAGCACACCTTGCTGAGAACACAGTTAGATGACATAGTGGTAAAAATATGTCAGTCATATCTGTGCCATGTCTTCAGGGATAGAAACGAAGGTGCTTTGTAATTAATCATGTAGGTATGCTTACTTGTTAAGACATTTACTTTATGAATATACCTGTTTGTTTAATAGAAATAAGTTCTCAGGTAGAAGAAGTAGGTTTTAATCTTTTCTCCACCACTTAGGTGAGATTTGTTCACACCTTGGCTCTAATTATAAACAAATAGTATTATATCACATGTAGCATGTGAATTCTTTGAACAGGCATAGTCTTGTCTAAATCTTCTAAAAATCTTGGACTCTTCTTCCAACTATATCAGTGTTAATGTACCACCTTCTGGCCAGCTAATGGAAACACATGAACTGATCTTCAGGGTGTAGCTCTCAAATGGGCTAAATCAAAAAGCCTCTTTTTCTATAATAGTTCTGGGAACCATTCACTACGTTGTGTTACACAAGAGAAGAACTCCACTCCTTTAAGTATGTAAAGAGAACAAAAAGTGTTTACTTCAATTTCATTTTAGAGTAGCCATCTTCACTGAAAAAAAAAGCAACAAAGCAAGCTATGTTTAAGTGATAAGCAGTGCTTTTGCTTGGAGTATGAAATGTTCTCTAGCTATGACTAGGTGAATTTTATTTATTTTAAAAGTAACTGCCTCTAACACCTAATTTCTGCCTGATGTGAAGATGTAACACTTTATTCAAGACACTAACAAACTTGTCCATTACTTGCATGAACTATGTCTAATTTGGAGTCTACTGTTCAAATGATAAATTGGTATGAACTGGCACTTACACACAGGCACTTACACTTCAAAGCTATATATCTCTCTTTGCTGCAATGTTCTGGTGATTTTTGGATAGGCTGTATGCTTGTTCTTGACTGTAATTCTGTCTAGGAGTATTAGTACACTAACTTCTAAGTGTTTACAGGCTAAAAACTAAGCAGTAGATCTGGAAAGAACATTTTCTGAATATGGATATCTTCTGCACAAATCTAATTTATCAGTTTTGTGCTCAATGTGTTACAGATGCTTGGTTTTGTCTTAAGACTAGCCAGCTACATTCTGATTTCTTAGGGCACTGCAGAGTACAGACTCCAGAACACAAGGAACTTTTATAAAACTCTAGTTGCAGCCAAGATCAGTACAAGAGAAAGGGGAGTTCACTGTACACAGACTATGAATTGCTGAGAGATTTTTTTCAGTTATTCCATGCCATATCTGACACTCTGGTAGTATTGAATTTTTTTTTTTCCTAACCAGAGTTTTAACTACTCAATAAATATAACACAATAAAAATATTGAGTATTTTTAAATTAAATCACACAAGAAAGTTCTATGTTGCAAACTAATTTTGTTATCTTGAACATTTTCTTTATTCAAGGAAGAGTGAAAGGGCTCTGATTGAATTAATTAGTTTCTCCAGTTGAATAAAGATAAACAGAGAAGAGGAAAATGATTGATAGCTTCCTGCATAATGCAGTGAGACTTACAGCTGCAGCTACCACTGTTCTGGTTGTGTGAAACCTGTGTCTTAATGGTTAGTTCAGTCTTGTTTGTTGGGAAGATGCTCTTTTCCTTCTCCAAGCAGCAAGGGGTGGTGTGAGTGGATGAGACACCAGGCAGATAATTCCGTGCAGTGAAGCGCTGTAAGCACAGACGCCTGAAATACAGTAGTCCTTCCTTCCCGTAAACACAGACTTCTGTGTAGAGAGAGAATTGTTGGAAAAAGTCAAAACATCAGTGGAAAAAGTCAGCAAAAACGTTTAGGGTCCTTTAAGGTTGTACGTAGAGGACTGTCCTTTTCAACAGTTTTCTTGCAACATGAGGGCTGCTGCAACCTAGCTGTGAGGGCTGAGTTACCATTTTCTTGTATTTCATCATCAGTTTAGTATCTGCATGATGGCTTACATTTAAAATGAAATATAGTAGTTCTTATAGAGACTCATGGGGATAAATTAGTTGAGCCTAGATGAAATTCATTGTGTTTTAAGTAGATTGGAAGCTTCATGATACAACTTGTTTGTAGCTTCAGATGATTTAACTTCTTTTGACAATTAAACTTCTTTTAGGACTTAGGATGAATTTGCAATAATTAACCAAGCAACAGGCATTGTGTTTAAGTAGTCACTAAGCCACTGCTGCGCACAGTCTGCGTAGTACTACTGTAGGATGGATTTGGGATGCAACTACACTAGGTTTAAGCAGGCCAGATTTACATGGCCTAAATTTAGACAGTTGTGTTCAAAGAGATGTTGTGATTTGGCAGAGTATTATGAATTGAAAAGTTACCTAAGGATGAATTCATTCAACATGACCTGAGAAGTCAGTCAAGTGGGAGGAGAACGAGTAAGAGGAAACCACAGAGATCAGATCTGTGACTTCAGTCTTTCATCTTGCACCTTCTCCTGCTGCTTATTTAGTCTGTGGTGATTTTGAAATGTCTCTTAGCTGTGCCATAAAACCTAACTTTTGTACTAACAGTTCAACGTGTTGGAGAACTAAATTGCTGTTAAATTTTTGCAAGTGGTGTGTTCACCAGCAAGAGTAGAGGGCATGGCCTGTGTGAGCAGTCACCTGTTCTACATGCCAGAACTTGCAGAGACACTCAGAAGTCTGAGGAATGCTTGCAGATCTATCTTGCAACCTGTTGCGTGTTGGTGGTCAAGAGGTTTGGGATTTTCCAGCTGCCCTCTGTAATCTTCTTGAAAAGAGGCAAAGTGGATGCCTCTTCTTCTGTCTCCAAAATCTGTTCCGAAGCTCATGGGAAGAAGGTGTTCTGCAAGGTTATGAGAGGACATTTCTTAATGTTACCACACACTAACTGATAGCAAAGGTACTTAGGAAGCATGTGGGTGTAATAACTGCTGTCCTCACAGGGATTTCTTCCATGCAAGATAAGCAGTTAGTACCCTCCTTTTGACAAAAAATCTTCTGTGCTTTGAGCTGTATACTCTTGTAACTGTTTCCATGCACTTTCCTACTGCATGTTTATGCTGCTGTCTGCAGCAGTAACAGATTTGACCTTCTATCATTTACAGAGCTGTGATAAGAGGAAAGCTGACAAAAACAGGCCTGGCTCCATAGCTTGTACTAAACTTGAATGTTTTTTCAAGTGCATAGATGCAACAGAACTATTAATTGAATCAGTTTATAGGTTTATATCCACTTCTGTGGCATTTACCCACTTACACTGTGTTCTGGAGAGTCCTAGAAATGTGCTGGATGCTGAGGTACAGAGAAACAGTGTTCCACATGTAACGCTTTTATAGTCAGAAATTAGAAAAAAGTGGGAAGAGAGCCAGAAGCTGTGATGTGATACTATAGTGATGTTTTCCCAGAGCCACATAGGAGGTTGGTGTCAAGGCTGGAAATAGGAGTCCAGTTGTATCACTTCAAAGTGATGGCCCACTCACTTTAAATGTCTTTTAAATTACACCATCTCTCTTGGTAAGATCAGAAAATGGGCACAGACACAGTTGTATTGACTTGGATATGGAAAAGCAAGAAAACTACCACATATGGATGTCATGGAAACTATGTGGAAGTATAACCTTTGTCATAGAGACATAACTGCACAGCAGCCTGGTCCTTGATTTCTTTCAGATTCTGTCTATCTGCATTTTCTGCTTTTCTGTAATTGCTTATACAGACACCACAGGTTTTATTGCAGGCATCCTCATGACCTGGCTGATCTTCAAAGACCAAGGCTGTATACCAGTGTCTGGTGAGAGATCCAGCTATGCCAACAGAAATCTTAGTAGTGCTTGCTTTGTCTGAGGGACTGGTATAGACTACATCAGGGAAGTCAGGACCCCTTTGGAAGGTGTGACATGTTAAGGGTATGCCTTTACTACAGACTAATGTTCAAAGAGCTATATGAATGATACGTAAATTAATATATTCAGGTAACAGGAACAGTCACACCATGAAGCTCTGAGCTAATTTCTCTCAAGAGGCAAAATAGATGAGTACTCAGAAATTTGAAAATTCAGGCATTTGCTCAGGTCCAATTCTGAAAGTTGTTACCTGCCTTTCTTTTTTGAAAGGTATGTAATACTCTCAGATCTTCTTCCTACTTCCGTGGTGCAGTTTTGATCACAAACACTTTGCAGTATCAATGTTCTTTAGCAGCTGGATGGCTGCCTTTCCCCCAGGCACAAGTACTACCTCATGGTTTTGGCCACAGTAGTTGTGGTGTAGACAAATAGGAAAATGAAAAGATGATCCATTAAAGAGAACCAAAGCTCTCTATCCATGTCACAAGGAAATTATAACTGCAGGCAAAGAAGAGGTGGTCTGCTCTTAAGCAAACCAGATCTTATAAACAGTGGAATTTTAGAAGTCCTAAAAGAAACAGGCAATGTTTTCCTGGAAATACTATAAAACCTTTGCTTCGAGGTGCTATGTGCTGGATGGCCAAAGTCCTGGAAAGACATGAGACAGCACAGACAACATATTGGTGTGGACTGAGGATCAGAACAATGTCAGATTATTCTTTGTGGGTTCTTTATTACTTTCTCACTCAGGGTGTGATTGTGGATAATAGTCAGCTGGATTGTTGTTCCCCCCACCCCAAGTCTGTTTATAGCCTTTTGGCAATACTTAGCAGATAAAGAATCCACCACTGCACCTTGTAGTGTGACCAGTAGCCGGGGCTACAGACAGGCACTGTGCAAAGCTGGGAGTGAGGTAGCAGGATAGAGAAGAAAATCTCAGAAACTGAGACAATGGCACTTCTTTTTAATACACACTTTGCAATGCATGGGTAGTCTGTAAAAGCTATCTGTTCTTGTTATTGCTTTGTATTGCTGTGGCTTGAAAAATAAATTGGTATCATTCACCTTCATACATAATTCTCAATTGTAATAACCGTTAGAACTTGGTTGATGTGTTTTCTCCTTAGATCAGAAGGCTGGGTAAACTTACATATTGCTGGAATGAGAGGGCCAGAATATCAAGTTAGCCAAGACATTATAATGAGCTCATGGCAGCACTTTGGCTAGCATGAATATTCCCTATTTCATATTCTAAATGGTAGCTGAAATAAAAATTCAAATTGTCTGTTATGGTTGAGGCAGAATGGAAATCAAGCTCATCTCTTTGGGGAACTGGTGGCAATTTAAATAATGACTTAAAATAGTTTGTTGTTGTTGTTGTTGTTGTAAATTATGCTGAAATCACATGTGTAAAGCTATACCACAGTGCTACATTTTACATTTACTTCTGTTTTACTGGAGAACGGTGACTTGTGTAAAACATGGGATGTCTGGGAGAAGCAAAAAGCACAAATGCCAGCACTGCTCTATCATGTAGAGCAAACATGGTGCAACTCATGCTGGCTGCTCATTTTTAGGAGCACTGTGATTGATTAGCTCAGTCACAAAAAATAATTAAATTTCTTAACACTGAGAATTTGTGCTCATTTTGGAAAACACCTTATTACCACTACAACTATCCTGGGAAGAGTTGGGACTAAAATAGCACACTATGATACAGTTTTCTACTAAGTGTCTTGGCAGAGCCTGAGACTAGGAAAATAGCAGTCAAAGGTGCCCCGTCCTGAGAGAGGATGAGGACAGCTTCTACAACACAAGTCAAAAATATGTTTTTCCTTATCCTAACATATATCCCTAGATCACAGCTTCTCTGAGAGATGTTTCAGAGACATCCAGGGACTGTCAGACTCTTGCACACTGGGTACGACAAAGAGTCTCTTTACTGAACACATCCTGGGGAAAAATCACACCTGGGCACCTTTTACAGTGCCATCAACCTACCCCGTGTGCTTTTGTGGTAATGGCAAATGCACAGACAAATACGTGGGGACAGATTGGAGATGCGCTCTTCCTTAGTGTTCATTCCTCTTCCTACTGGATTATTCTCTAGAGCAAAGGGTATGGGGACAGAAAAGGGAAGAAAATGATAACAAGAGTGAGGGAACATTCCAGGCAAATAACAGAAGATAACTGTGGAGAAGAAATGCATCCTGAAAGTTTAGAGAGGGAAGTTTTAAAAAGTCACCGTGACATGCGGTTTCTCCTTTAGGTCATTATGTTGGGATGAGATCAGTACAATCATTGCTGTCATTCCTTTAATATTTCTTTCTGGATTCCTTCTCTGTGTTCAACTGTATCTTTTAATTAATTCTTGTCAGACTCCCCAGCATTTTAGCCAAGTCTTTTGACTATTTTATTCTTGCCCAACATACGAATAGGCCTTCCTTGAGCGTGCAGACTCTGGGGGGTTTTTTTGAGGAGAGAACTACATAACTCCAGAATAATTAGCTGAAATTTCCTCCCCTCCCCTCTTTTTTTAAAGACAATTCCTCGTCTCTCCAGGAAGATGAAGAGATAGATATGGAGGCTGTCAACTGGCAGCTGAACAACACCTCCATGAATGGCCATTCATCTACCCCAACCACAGTTCGCTTTCCCAGCTGGGTGACTTTTGATGACAATGAAGTCAGTTTTTCACCACAGAGCCTTTCTCCCTTGAAAGCAGATACCCCACCTGCAGAAACACAGGCTCCAGATGTTAACTTTAATCTCACTACATCCTTAAAGAAAAGAGAACGTCCTAAAAGCACATTGGGAGACCTCTCCAAAATTCAAAAACTAGATCTCTCCTCTTTAACCAAGTTGCCTTCTGTTGAAACACCACCGTGGAGTGCTACTAATCCCTTTCTGGATGAATCTCTTCGAGATGTCCAACCCTCACCCATCAATCCATTCAGCTCATTCTTTGAGGAGCGAGAGAGGCGTTCCAAAAGCTCTTCTGTCTCCAGTGCTCCAGGCAAAAGCCAAAGAGACTCTCTCATTATTCTCCAAGAGCCTGATGCCATCAATTTCCATGAGGCAAACCAAACTGTAACTCACACAGATGCTGTAGAGCAGCTCAAACAGCTCCAGATTGGAGACCCAGATCCTGTGAGCAGTCCTACCTTGCCTGATGATGACCCCATGATGCCATATGATCTGGATGCAGCTTTATTTAACCTGGCACCAGCTCAGCCAAAGGATGGCTGGCCAATGATGCTGAGGATCCCAGAGAAAAAGAACATTATGTCATCCAGGCACTGGGGACCAATATATGTCAAGCTGACCAACAGTGGATGTATACAGCTTTTTTATGAGAAGGGACTAGAGAAGCCCTTTCGGGAACTCAAACTTGAAATCAATCATGAGATTTCAGAGCGCAAACTGCAGAACTACGATGAGAATGGAAGGATACACAGCGTACGGTTAGATCGCACAACGTACAAGGAGAAAAAGAAGTATCAGCCTAAGCCAGCCATTGCACACACTGCAGAGAGAGAGCAAATTATCAAGCTTGGGACTACAGATTATGAAGACTTCCTTAGCTTCATCACTGCTGTGCAAGACACACTGATGAACTTGCCAGCTTCATCAACAGATCTGAGCACAGTGGGACTGAATTATCAAGAAGAAGAAATCACTGTGGATGTCAGGGATGAGTTTCATGGCATCTTGGCCAAGGGAGATAGTGTGATTCTCCAGCACAGTGTGCTGACTCATATCTATGTTCTCAGTTTCCTTTCTGGACTGGCAGAATGCAGACTGGGCCTTAATGATATCCTGATCAAAGGGAATGAAATAGTTGCAAGGCAGGATATTATGCCCACTACTACCACTAAGTGGATTAAATTATACAGCTGCCGGTTCCATTCATGTGTGGATGAGGATATGTTTAATAACTCCCGTATTATCCTGTTCAACCCCTTGGATGCCTGTCGGTTTGAACTCATGAGATTCAGGACTGTCTTTGCTGAGAAAACTTTGCCTTTTACTCTGAGGACAGCTGCCAGCATCAATGGTGCTGAGGTGGAGGTGCAGAGCTGGCTGATGATGTCCACGGGGTTCTCTTCCAATCATGACCCTTTAACTCAGGTCCCTTGTGAAAACGTGATGATCCGCTACCCTGTGCCAAGTGAGTGGGTGAAGAACTTCCGCAGGGAGAGTGTCCTGGGGGAGAAATCTTTGAAAGCCAAGGTGAACAAGGGAGCCACTTTTGGATCAACCAGTCTGTCTGGTTCTGAGCCAGTAATGAGAGTAACTTTGGGAACTGCCAAATATGAGCATGCCTTTAATTCCATCGTCTGGAGGATAAACCGACTGCCTGACAAAAACTCAGGTGAGTGACACATACCCATCTCTGCAGGAATAAACTAAAATGAGTTATGTATTTTGAAAGATAGGAAATACTGAGTTTAAATGGTGAGAAATATATCATCCTCTGTAGTGCACCAAAGGGCATAAGTTAGTTGCATGAAGTATTTGTCTGACCCTTCATTTTAATACTTTTACGTATACTACAAGTATATCTAATGATAAAAACAGTTTTAGGTTTTCTAGATGCAAAAATATGTGTTCCATCTCTGCTTGGAGATATTTAAAAGTGGTAGTACTTAGGGAAATAGTTTAGTAGTTGACTAGATTCGTGCTAGGTTAATGGTTGGACTTGATGATCTTTTCCAATAAATGGTTCTGTGATTCTCTGATTATGAAACCTAGGCACAAACATCTGTGTGCTCAGTACTGTTATTGGAAGCAGGGCTTTTTCACGTAACTTGCAAAAGCGAGATTCTGTGCTGTAGGACTGAATGACAGGGTCAGATAAATTGCTACACCTCCAGCACATGTGATATCTTTTCCAAGCATACCAGGCCAGTGCTACATATTTCAATGCATGTGCCACAATTAATGCCTCTGATGAATCTGAAATGGGGATTGTAAGAGAACAGAAGACATTGCTAAACCATTTTTTTAAAAAGTAGAAATTTCCAAACGCTATTTTGTGGCTATGTTTCTGTAATCAGTGCAGACAGGGAATCACAGCTTAAACATGAAGAGAGAATATCAACATGAAACCCACTTTTTATTTCTATCCCAAGTCTTTGTATTACTAGTAACATAGTCATAATTAAACATGAAAATAATGTGGGTGTGCTGCTGTTCGCTTTGGCCATTTCTGCCAGTCATGCTCTTTGCTGCCTGTCATCCATGGTGCACAATAAAGCTGGACAACTCGGGTTTATTTTTATTTGTAGTGAATTCTACTTTGTGACCTATCTGATCTAGAATAGCTTTTTACAAATGAGATGGACTTTTCAGTATTAATCCAGTAGTAGTGCATCTGGGTGACTGGGAGGGTTTCTGTATTCTGTGTTCCCTGAAGGAGAGTTCATTGTGGTACCAGATTTGGCATTCTCTATATGTTTTTCCTGAGTTTGAGTTACAGTGTCAGCAAAACAGTGATCCAAGTGTCCTAATCTTTTGGGTCACGTTTCAGCCCAGTGACACTAAGTTACACCACCGGTTACAGATTTGGAGGGATATCACTGACAAAAGGGAAGGCTCCAGGTTTCCTGTAGGTGTAAAAAGACAGAGCTTAGAAACTTGAGAGAAATACAGCAATGAAAAATTTACCCCAGGCTGTTTATGAGCAGTAACGTGCTTGTGAGGAAAATCTCAATATGCCATCTGCACGAGCTCTGGGAATGAGATGCTGTGAAATTGGGCCTTCTGTGGTATCTTCTCTTAGAAGATCTCAGTGTACCATATAGACATCACAGCTGAGGAAACAAAAGCCCTCAGACTTTAACACAATCACAGAACGTGCCAATAGTAACCAGGAGAAGAGGCAAAACCCGTCTCTACTGCCTCCTGCAAGGTGATGCTGCCTTACCCATTGCGACTCTGAGGGAGATACTGATCTGTGCCTCTTGTTTCCTTCTTTCCCATTGTGACTCTTTATTGTATATACACTGTGACAGGGGGAAGGAAATACATTACAGATTTATTGCTGCTGTTGGACCCCTGCCACAGAGCATCTATCCATCAGCGTCATCATGCAAAACGCAGGGCAGTTGGTATTGGTTTACATCCTGAGAGGAAGAGAGTGTCCTCACCCCTCCGGTCAGATCAGATGTAATTTCAGGGAAAGGAAGAGCTTTGGAAGCACTGTCTTGGCCAAGACACATGAGGTATGTGAGAGGGAGGGAATCCCAAAGTAATGACAGGGCAGCCAAAAAGTTTATATATGACCTTGCCCTTCAGGGACTGTTCCTGTTTATTGGTGGTACTTCATCCCATGGTTCTCCTTTCTCAAAGTATATGACAAACAAAGAGGTATATAAGTGGTACTCAGAAACATTCATTTCCACTCCTTCTTAGATGTGCCTGAGGGACAGCCTATGCTTTTGTCCAAGTGATACTCATGTGGGATCTAACTACCAGCCACGTGCACGTTTGGCTGTACCCAGCCCTATCCACAAGTCATATAATAACCCAACTTCATATATTTGCAAAGTTGTCAAAAATGATGCAGTTCTCAGGCACTAAACATGAAACTACTCCACTGACTCACACTTTATGCTCTCTTACTGTGATACCCGTAACTCACCTCTAAGAGCACTCTGGGTCTTCTGTAAATATCTGGCCTGCTAATGAACTACTTTGATGCCTGGAACTCCAGGAGAGAAGTAGTGGCATCACATTGGAACTGGGGAAAGTGCTGCAGGTGGCCACTGCCTGCAGCTCCACCTGCCTCCAGAGGCCACACAACAGGTCCACACCACTTGGGGCAAATGCATTGCATGGGTGCTCCAGCACACGTGCCTGTCTGCCAGACATGCTCACAGGAGTACATATGTAGGCACACATTTTGGGTCTTTTTGTTCATCCACAGTGTGTGCTCTGACACACAGTCCCTTGCAAACACAATCCCAGAACTCCAGAGGTCTCCAGATAGCCAGCTGGACCTCCTGTGCTTTACTCCATTCCCTGAATGTGGACTGGTGCAATCTGTAGAGGTGAGGGGCATGACCCCCACACCAGCCGTCCACTGGAGAGCATGTTCCTGCTGTAACTCCCTGCTTGTATGCAGGTTGTAGCATCCTAAGAACCCAGATTAAGAATTATTTCAGCAGCTTTGCACTCTTATCTAAATGTTTTCTTTCTGTGCTTTCTAATGGGATGGGGCCCTTTGCACTCTCACTGTAGGAGACAGTGTTATCAGCACTGTTTGTATTATTCTGTAGCCCAAGTATCTGCTTATGACTGAACATTGAAAAGCATGTGGCAAATGAAGGACAGTGTATATTCTGACTATGATTTGACCTAAGGAAGAAGTAGGGACTGGGTTCTGCTGAGCACATTGCTGAAATCCAAATAGCAAATATTTGTCCATTTTTACAGCTTGGTAAACTTTATTGCCCGTGTCATATTTAAAATTAATATGAACAAAAGAGTTGAAGAAGAATGCCTGTTTGCAGGCTTTTTACAGCTCCAGTTGCTGCTGGCTGGGCTTCACAGGTTCTTTTGTTTGTTTTTTTTAATCCACCAGTATAATACTAGGGAAACATCCAAATAGTCTTTGATCATGGGAAAATGATCTTTTTGTGAAGCAGGGATGTAACATCTATGCAGAGCCTTGGATCTGGATTTGAACTTTTCTCTAGTTTGGCTGTGGATCCCAGGCATGCTGCCTGGAATACTTTCTGAAGTAAATTATATCTTTAAATCCAAACATGTTGGGACATTTGGAGTGTCATGAGTCATTTGGAACAGATTCTCTCCAATCACAGTTGCACTTCCATATATATGAATTATCAGATCCTTGATTCTCAGAACACACTGGTAGTAGCTCAAAGAAACTAGAGGTGCAAAACAAAAGCAGTGTGTTGATTCCTCCTGATTTTCCTAAGAAGGGTACCTGTCCATTAGAGAAAGATCTCTGAATGAGCCTGTTGAACAGTCTATAGAGGTGGTGCCTCGTGAGCCTCATGCCCAGGACAGTAATGAACACTGATGGGCTAGGTAATTCTGCAGTAGCTTCAGTGGAGGAGTTGCTTTCTTAATCTGTTCAACTTTTTATCTACCACACTGAGCTGGTTTAAATGAATAGCTTCGGTCATTTTTATGCCTTTGGGGGAGGGGGTGTTACCAAGTGTCCAGTTGAAATTATGAAGAGTTTAAAAGCTCAGCTCTCCAAAGCACCTGGCATGCAGTGTGCTCAAGCCCAGTTAAACACTTGCCAGTGATACCTTCACACACATCCACCCCAAAAGCAGCTGAGCACTGCTGAGGTGTCTGGAGTGTTGCAGCCCAAGATGAACGTTCTGCAGCTGTGCATGTGGCCTGCACCAGAGCACAGAGCCACTCCTCCTGGGCTGCTGGCATTCTCCAGTCTGAAGGAAGGAGCAACCCACAGCAAACTAGGGAGGAAAAGCATATCAAAGCAGATGAGCAGGAAGGATTACAATGAGGAGTCTGCTGAGAGTGGTACAGTGTGAGGAAAGAGATATTAATGGATGGGGAGCCTGAGACTGGGGATTGGTTGCCAGTAGTGAGTGCTGAACACAGATTTTTGGAGCCAGTTTTAGGCATCTTCATAATGCAGTACCAGAGAGCAGTGCTGTGTCACCCAGGGGTCCCATGGCAGATGCTGAATTGCGCTGCCACAAGGGCTGTGCCGACCACAGCCAGGCTCAAGAACTGGCCAGAGGCAAAAGCACTGCGGTGCTGGAGGGCATGGTGATCTCCCTGAGAGCTCCTGGGGCTGCTGCTCTCCTGTGGTGGGCAGGACCACCAGGAAGGCCTGCTGTGTACCACGACTTTTGATCCAGAAAAAGCACGTCCATGTATGAAAAGCCAGGAGGGGCTGTCAAACAGAGTTCCTGGCTTGCTCTAGAACCGGGGCAAATGAGTCAGTACTCTGCTTGGCATAATTAATCCTGATGAAAAGCAGATATATTTTAATGTTTGCAGAACTTGAGCTTCTATATCTGCTTGATACTGCACCCATTCATTCATAACTTGGCTCCAGCTATGGTGCTGCATATCCCTGGTCTCTGCTGAACTGCACAGCCTCTCACTGGATTTGCTGCACACACATTATTTTACAAACCTTCCAGCAGTGAGGGAACTTTGGCTAGACCGTTTTGAAATATGAGGCTGACTCTAGATGAAATTCTTACCCAGACTTACACCAAGTAGAATTTTTTCCCAGCTCTGTTTCAGAGGTCAGGTGGGATGTTGCAATGCCTAAGCCCTCTAAAGACTGCCTAATTTCATCCTATTGGACAAGTCATGCTTCAAAATCCCACATCTTGCTTTTCAGGCTTCAGTTTAACAAGGCTGACTTTGGGCTAAGCAGGTGTATTCCTGCTTTTCCCAGTGGGAGCTTCTGGGCTTTCCCCTCCCAGTTCTCTTTACTCTGCCTGCCTTCCTCCTTCCTTGTCTCTGTGCTGTACACCTTGCTGACCTGTATGGAGAAGAACTTTCCTAGTGAACAAGTATTCAGGAATCCTAAAGCTTGTAATAAAGACAGGCAAGGATTCCATTCATTTACTTATACATTCATTTACACATACATAGATAATAGGATCCTTTCAATCAGAAAGCCCTGTGTAGCTGTGAAGGCTTTCATCCTCATTTTGCAAATAGAGAAACTGAAGCAGAGATTTTAAATTACTTGCTCAAGAGTTTAAGGAGTTGGCAGCAGTCAGAGAAAAAGCCAACTTAGCTTGACTAGAAGCCCCTACTTTAATTTTTAAACATCACTGCTGTCCAGCAAAACAAAGAAGAAAAAATAATAAGGGTCATTTACATATGACAGAGCTGAACATTACCTCCTCTCCTTGCCATCCTTAATGACTAGCTGCCTTGTCATGGGTTCGAGTGAGGAATAAATGGTTATTCTGAAACTTTGCACAAATTTGCTTTTTGAACATGGCAAGTTATTTAACCTTATCCAGTACATTTTCTTCTGTTAAAAAGGGGGATAACAATTTCAAATAAACATCAAATATTTCCAAATTCCTGCTTTTCTTACTGTCGTTTCATAACATTTAAGAAGGATGTGCCATGATGTACTTAGCATGTGACAGACACTGAGGGAATGAAGAGGACAAACACTTTTACCCTGCTGTGCTTGATTTACTTCTTATATTTTCACCCACGAAAAGCAAACTAGACTGATTAGCAATCCTTTTTGCATCTTGTTTAATTCCTTTGGTAACGTCATCCGCATTGAAGCAGGTAAGACGCTTGCTATGAACTAGTTCACCTAGGGAGATTCTCAGTTTCCTGCAGCTCCGTGATGCTGCTTTCTCCTAGGTGTTGAGTTTTGATTCGTCTGACACAGCTCTCATGACTGTTTACTCTCTTTTTCCAGCTTCTGGCCATCCTCACTGCTTTTTCTGTCACCTAGAGCTTGGCTCTGACCGGGAAGTGCCTTCCAGTTTTGTCCGCTATGTAGATGTGGAATTTGACATGCCCACCACTTCTGCGTCCAGAGCCGCCGTTCGCTCCATCTCTGTCGAGGACAAGACCGATGTCAGGAAGTGGGTCAACTATTCAGCACACTACAGCTACAAGGTAGAACTGAGCAGTGCTAGTCACCATGGTTACTTTGCATGCTTCATTGTCTTGAAAAGTATGGGCAGACAAATGAAATACCATGGACAAAAGAGGTGGGAATTTGGCACATGCCAGGCTGTGTGCAGTTGCTACCCATGTGCAGCTATTGATTCATGGCAAATAAGCAGTGGATTATCTGAGCAAAGATGGAATAAATTTGCTTGCAGTTGCCTGTGGAAGAGCGTGCACACAGCCAGCTCCTGGGGATTAGCTGATATGGAGAGTTTGAACAGGGAGTTTTGCTGCTCTTCCTAGTGGGAGTGCTACTGTGGGAGTCCTACTGCAGACAAAAGAATCACATTATTTCTCCGCTTAAATATTTCTTCCTTCTGCCTGCCCTAAGGAGAGGAGCAGAAAGGAAAGTGCACTATGTATATACCTGCCAAAATATCTCAGTAAATTTGCATGCTAGCTGAATACTCAGCAGAGAAATTGGCATCTTACCTTGCCTTCTTTGAGAGCAATGATAAAGAGAGTCTGAAAAGACTCTCATGGAAAATATTTTTACTGGTAATTGTAATTCTATTTTTAGTAGTTTCTTAAATTCCCTGGAGATGGTATTTGATCTTTCTAAGTATCCCTTTTAAGAATTAAAACATTGGATTATTCCTGAGTTTTTGGAGATGTGGAAATTTAGAGCCCAGACATAGATCCCCTTGGTCCTGTCCCAATACAAATTGGTATGTGTAGGCTAAAGCACCTCTGAGCCTGAGGACAGCAGGGAGTGTTCTGATATTTGGGGTAGTGTTAGGCACTGCTTCAAGAAGCAGGGAGTTGGATTTGATGATCCTTATGGGTTCCTTCAAACTCAAGATCATTTTAAAAATTTCTTTGCTTCATACATCAGTCTTCACAGAATTTATAATTAAGGCTGGTTTTCTGCTCTCATGTAGGAAGCCACCTATCATCTGCAGATTTGGTTCTGGGTTTGTATTCAGAGTACAACTGGGAATGGTAATGAATATAAAAATCATATGAGTTCTCTGTATGACATTGTCTTTTCTGGAAATTATTTCATGACACTGCTGAATCGTAGAACTGCTTAGATTAGACTGAAAATCCTTATAGTAAATAAAATCCAATTTTCCCTGATCCTCAGTCTATTTTTCCTCACAACCCTCCCAGTTCACCAAGAGTTTCTTCACCTGAGCACAAGAACCACCACTGAGGAAGATTTGTGAATCTTTTGTTCTCCTTTCTCATTACAAATTTTCTTCCTCTTTTTCTTCTACCAGGTCGAAATAGAGCAGAAAAAAAGCTTGAATGAGGATCTGAAGGGAGAAAGTATTGCAAATGTCAATGAATGTGCTCCACAGTAAAGGAAGATAAGTCTGAAAGTCCCAAGAGGGGTGATCAAATTAACAGACCTGCAAGAAGGGACTTGCAGGGGTTGGGTATTTTTCTTTTCAAAAAATAAGGACTACTACTTTTAAAATAATGCTCTGAAGAGTATAAGTTTTTTTTCTTTGTGATGATCCATACTTTGAGAAGAATGTGGTCAGGGGTTTGTTTGGAGGGGATCCACGGGCTTTTGCTGGAATGGTGTAAGTACAGTTGTACAGTCAAGTCTGCCTTTTCTGCCTTTTCACCATTTAGGTTCTGCACTCAAGTATGGTCTGGCAACCATTGCAGCCACACCAGAAAACAGCCTTTATCTCACTATCTTCCCTCCCACATTAAGCATTTTGTTTCAATGCCTCTTGGTTTTGCCATTGACTGAATTGCTTCCTTCTGAACTGCCAATTAAAATTCAGGGAGGATCAAGTGAAAAATTACATAAAATCTCCTTTTTGAAATGGTCCACAGAGTGAAAACCCTGAGCATCATTGTGAAGAATCAACACACTCTGCATCTTAAACAAAGAGAACGGTCTCTGTGTTGAAGTAGATGAGCTACAGACAGGACAGCTGATCACAGAGCTGTTGCTCTGTTCAGCGCTTCCTGTCTGGTCCCTCGAATGACAGCATGTCATTGTGCGCGTCTGCACGGGGCTTGCACAAGTTACAAGAAAGCCTCTGCCATTTCTAAAAGTGTTTACTTTGTAGCCTGAGCCCTTCTGGTATGGGGACTGAACGCGGTCGTGGCTGCTAGCAATAGGCAGTGTGTGTCACAGTAGTGGAGATACCAGAGGGACTTTGCTAAGATTGGATCATTCCTGCCTAGAAAGGTATTTAAGGGAAAAACATGGGGTTTTAGTTTTGAGTTCGGGGTTTTTCTGTATGTTTTCTTGGATGGGTGAAATGGGTGGTCATTGAAAATGTCAGAACACAATTACTTTAACAGACAATGTTGTTTGTTTTCCTGAAAATCTTTGGAAGTCTGTCCAGCACAATATTATTTTAATGTTCTATCTGGAATGTACAATATAAGTAACTTGTATCTTTATAATACTCCCATTAACTGGGCCCCAAAATATCTTCCAAAAATTAACAAGTTTCTGTCATGGAGATTTTTTTATCCCCACTTAGCTGGAAGTAATAGCAAGTCTTAAAGCCTCTTTCTAAATAAAAATGCAGAAGATATAAATCACTCATTTACACATATTTTCAGAGAAAACAGTGTTAAAAGTACCCATTTTTAGTTTTTTCTATGGCTTGTATAATATTTTGTCTCATAATGTTAAATGTAAAGTAAGTAATTTATTAAATCATTTATCTTTTGAAAGGTTACTACTGACTATAAAATACACATTTGCAAAACTTCAGCAATGTAATTTAAAATCATAATGAATTAAAATGAAAGCTTTTTTATAAATTTATTTCATTTTACATTTAATATAAAAAATTAATACACTCTTGATTTACCACTTTCACTGTGACTCCTTTAAAAATTACTACAATGTTAAAATCCAAATAAATAATGACATTAATTTCATTGCATCTGAAACTGGTAGTGATAGAATTTAAAATAAATGGTAGGGAACTTACAAATACCTTTTTTATATGCACCTACATTTCAAGTCTGCATCACCCTAGTGACACATACTTACACAGGTCCACCACTGTAAATATGTAAAGTCTCAATCCTTCTAGGACTTACTAAAAATCCTGTAATACTCCATTGCAGGTAGCCCTCCTGGGCCCAGGATGCTCCTTGGAGCACACCAGTTGATACTAAGCATTTGCAACATCTCTCTGTAAATGGAAGAATGGTATTAACTTTTATGAAGAATTTAGAGGTCAATGAATTAAAATTTTTGGTATTATTAATGAACCTTGTATAGGTTGCGAAATATCTGAGAGCACAGGGCTGAATTTGTGACTGATTCTCAGCTCTGGCACAGGCTGACTGGGATGAGTTGCATGGCAACTCCTCTACAAAATTCACTCCTGTTCAAAGGCAGTCAAAGAATTTCTGGGTGGTCTTCCTGCTTTTCACTGCAGCTCCTAATGTACAGTTTATGAAATCCCACCATCTGGAAATCAAAAAAAAAAAAAAAAAAAAACCACCAAGCTGAGGCAGTGCTGAGATGTTACTGAGGAAATGTGAGAATGTTTTGTGAAAGAAATGGAGATTTTCTACTCTGACCTGCAGGGTCAGTATCTGATTTTTTTGCCTATTGCCCCTCAGCTCAGGGAAACACAGATAAGTCATACAAGTTAGCAAAGTTACGCTGTACACCTTAAGAGGGGAGAAAATAAAAGGAATAAATTTTCCATCGCTGTTGAATTGTTAAACTGTTCAGCCTCTATCACACTTGTGCCACAGAACATTCTATGTTCCAGTAACTGAAAGATAAACATATTGGAGCTTTATGGATTTACTTTATTTCTTTACCACTTCATCGCTGATTTTTGTTTTAATTCAGAATCAGTGAATGAAAAACCTGACTCTCATTTTTCTTGTGTAGTTGTACACAGAAGTATTTCTTCCAGTCATTGTGAATTTATGCAGGCAAAACTGGAAAAGTGTTCTGGTTTATGTGAAAGCTATTTTAATCCATTCTCATCTCTGGAGAGTGTTTTTGGATGTACCTGCCACTGAATTTTCAAGAGTTAAGGATGCATACCTCAGCCAGAGTTTCAAAAGATCTTATTTCCTTATTTCCTAAGGACTGGAATAAGTAGTTTGATTTTTCAAAAGAGTGCTAATAACCAAAATCTTTAGCAAGTCTATTGTTGGTGTCACCAGGTGTCTCAACTGAATTCTTTTTCAGTCCAGCAACATTACGACTATTGAGAATTTGAACACTGGGATCCTAAGTGCCCTTACTGAGGTCTCCACTGATTTTTATTGATTAAATAGTGCCAATTTTTCAGTGTTACACACTGTCACATATGTACTTTATGTACATATCCTCTTCACCCATGTGAGTATAGTATTAATTTGAACAGACTGTTGATTGGAGTGAAGGGAAAAGATCTGAGAAGTTTGTGAGTTTGAAAGTAGCAGAAATTATTTAGATACAAGCAGTGCCTGTAGTGGGGATAATTTTTCTTTATTTTTTCATGCAGAAAAATCTCTCTGACTAGTTTCAGATTACTACTTGTTTTGAGAAAGATGCAGTCACTGTCCTTTGGTATATTTGAAAGCTTTGTAGTACTCAAACACTCCATGCAGGAAATGGGCCTTCAAGGTAAGCACATTTTTACTCCCTGAAGCGATTCTCACTTTCAGTCCTCTTCCTATTTTTCATTATGGTTTTAATATTTTTACTATGGTAAGACTTGAGGTATTGTAAGGAATTTTGCCTAGAAACACAAAGTGTCTTTGATCACAAGGGGTAAAGATAAACAGTATCTCCAGGCAGCTGAGCTTATTTTAGTTAATGTATCTTACCTTTATTAACTATGAATACTCTGCAAGAAAGTGAAAATGGGTGAATTCAGCAGAGAAATACTAAAACTAACTGATGTTGTTTTTATTCTTTCTTTTATTTAGATTTAAATTTAGTCATCCTATGAGGGAGTCAAATATAGAAGTATCATTATAAACACTGCAGAAATAATTTTCCTTCTCTGGTGGGTTGCTGGCTGACAGTTACTTGACAGGATGTCCAACACCTGTCCACATCATTTAGTAGCTGCTAAAACTCCCTCTTGAACCATCACCTCCCAGGATAGAGAGCAATTGCATGCAAAAGAGCATGAAGGCAAGTGGAAAGGGTGTATAAAGTTCAGCCTGGAGGTGCTTGCTCTTTTGCTTGCATAAAATTCTCAGTCATTGCCTTGGCCCTTCAGTGCACTAATCAAGTCCTTGATAGGTCACCTATGTTCCAGATGGTGAAAAATTTCTTTCAGTGACTCTTAGTAGCTCATGTGCATAACTGTATTAATCTCTAGAACTGACCAGCAAAAGAATTTGCAGCACACAGAGATCACTTATGGATGAAGTACTTACCCTCTTCTGCCACTAAAGTTAAATCTACATCATGACATGTCTAAGATACAAAATTTTGTGTGATAACATGCACAGCTGTTCCTAATGTTCCTGCTTTGTTCAGTCAGCCAGCCACCCCTCACACATTCAGCCATCCATCCTCCCATCCGTCCTACCCTCCATCACCCTCTCTCTCTTTCATACTTGCAACTCATTCTTTGCACTATTGACATTGATTGGTTTAATTATTATTTTGTAACATGTTGCTACCTTCTTATTTTGTAAAATAAGTAAGTCTATACACTGGCTAACTTCGTAGAAGTGGTTTATTTTTTTCCTTTATATCAGTTGAAATGGGATGTTATGTTTTGTTTAAACTACGTGAAAATTTAAATAAATGTTAAGATGAAACAGCATATCCACATTTTTACTGTGAAATTGAAGTCATGTGCTGTATATTCTGATAAATCAGAGGTCTTGAATTCAGAAGAGGAAAGGGAATATTTTGAATGGCATAAAGGACAACATAAACTAGAAGTAATGGGACTACATACAGAAAAGAGAGAACTTCATTTGCTCATGCAGCTCGAACAATATACTGCGGAGGAAATGGAGCAGGCCTAGAGCTTGAGTCACATAACAGGTTAGAGTAGTACTAACATAATATGGAAGATGGTCCAACATTTGGGAACAAAGTAATTGAGGATTGAAGCCTCTGCTCAGTGGTCCCTTCTTTGACCACTAAAACCAGGAGTACACGAAAGGGTGGTACCACCCTGTGATCAGAACGTCTGTTTGCAAAGCACGTATAAGGTCTAAAGTATGTAGAGTCCTCTGCCATGATTCTCTGTGTTCTTTCAAAGTTCAGTAAGCCATGTGTCATTTTATACATCTTTCCACTTTTCTGAGAGTCACTGAGGCCCACTTCAGTCTGTTGTTGTTCTCAGAAGCATTCCTTGTATCAGACTGAAGAGCTGGGCGCTTCTCTTGGCCACATAAAATCAGATGCTCATCATAAGTGCTGCTCAGAGTATTGCTCTGAGCTCAGTACAACTGACAGTAAGTCAACCATTTTACAGGTTGTACAGGAGGTACACAAAGTACGATGCCTCATATTTGTTACTTAAGAGTAAATTGGGTCAGCCAGAAGAAACAAGGAAAGTTAAGATTCAGGGGCTGTTGGTACTAAGAGTCTTTACTACAATTGAGATACTTAGTGACTTTTGGAAATGAACATATAAAATTGAGAGGGTAGGATTTTATTAACCCTGATAGCTTGCTAATATGCATAATGTTTTTAAAAAGAAAGATTTAGAGAAAAAAAATGAAATTTTAAAACCAAGGAGCTCAAAGTTCCTTGGAAGTAGTGTAGCTCTTAGAGATAGGCTAAAATAACACCCTACAAGAGATGGGGAAGTCAGAGTGCCAGTGCAATGTGTACCCAAACAACAGACATCACTAGAGTGAGCACAATATGGTGAGGAAAAAACCACAGTTTTCTTTTGCTACTCTTAGTTGCCATGATTGCCCACCCTGACTAGTCCAGATATGCTGTAAATTTTTAAGACAAAAAGTGCTGAAGGTCAGCTGGAGGTGAAGTAAAAAAGGGAGGAGCAGCCCACTGTTTCAGCTTAGGTGCAGGTGTGGGTCACAGCAGAAAGCTCTTGTCCTTTTGGTCACAGAATCAGAAGCCTAACAGCAACTGCTGTGTATAAAAAAGTAATTTGGGATAGTATTTTATACACTAGCTATGAAAGGTGTCTTTCTCAAGACTGAACAATGGGACAGCAAAGCCTAATAGAGAGAGGTGACTGTAGTACTGCCTTCAGTAGCACTGGGGTACTTCAACAAGTGGCAGACACGTGCTGGGGTTCAGGAGGTCTGGGCAGACTGGTCCTTTACTGGTTGGGGGCCTTTTGCAGCCTCCCAGTTGTTACTACCCCAGGGGCTGTAGATAAACTGGGAGCAGTCAGCTCAGCCTAAAGAGCTTCTGAAGGAAAAGGCTGAATACAGCTGAAAGTAATTTCTTAAATTGGGAGCCTCTTTTGTAAAGGTTTTCCTGATGCAGGACTGAAAAGGAGAGCTCAACTCCTCTGTGGAAGCAAACAAATTTGTTAGGGTACGGTCAGTTCAGCAATTGTACTAATACAGAGAGTACTCAGATTGAAAGGGAATGATGTGGGAAACCTTGTGTCAGTGCACAGATGCAGGCAGAGTGGCAGCGTTCTGACTTCAGGTCAACTAAAACAAAACTGCAGACGGTTTTCAGCTGAGATTAAGAGTTCAACTGCTATGGCATCCCCTGTGCCTATCTCCCTTTTATCCAAACCTTGTTTCTCACTGCAGCAGTCAGCAGGTTTGTTTGAATTTTTTTTTCCCAAACTGTTAGAGGTACCCTTTGCCGTCAGGAAGTGACAGTTGGTGAAAGGGGAACACGCAGGCGAGTGCTGGTGGCAAAATAAGATATACTGAAGTTACAATCTCAGCAGAGAAAAATGTGTTCTAATACCTCATGAAGTCCTGTGACAAGTCAGGAACTATGCAAAAAAATGTGACTTGGGGAGTCCCAGTCTAAAAATCTTGGCCTTGGGAACAAAGGAACAAATGCTGTAAAAATTAACATGAATATTATGAAAGACTGGAAGGCTTTTGAACAAATAGAATTAGATATGGATCTGAACCACATTGCCAAAATCAGCTCTCAAATTGTTCAGGGCCAGCAGACACAGCATGGTGAAATTGTGAGTTGACTGACGTTTCTGCTTGGTAAGTTGGGGTCCGTGATGTGGGTCCTACCCAGAGAAGTGAACCACAGATTGGAAGAACAAGGCACTTAGCTGCATGTTCACACTCCGTGGGTTCTCAGAAGTGAAGGGACTGTTGCTCTCTAGTGGTCACTGCCAGGTTCTTGCCTGGACTACTGACCTGCTGCACCAAGCAGCCTCAATGAATCCCAAGTCTCACTGGTTTTCAGGACTGTGAACCCCATGCAGAATATGGCCCGTTGTAAACCAGCTGGATCTCAAAATTGGGTGTAAGAGTTGACTACCCAGCTGATTCCATGTTTAGCTGAGAAAAGGACAACAGACAAATTAATTTTTCAGTGGTTTTGACTAGCCTTTTCACCCAAGTATCCTTACCTGTCTGCACAGTTGTGCACATATTCAGTTTAAATTTACATCCATGAAGCACTTCAAATACCTCCAACAAAAAATGTTGTCATAGTATGTTTAACTATTGTCTATAAAAAAAAACCCAAAAGCATTTGTGTGTGTTGTATAGGCAGGCAAGGATATATACAATTTTGCACTGATGGAAAGAACAATTTGACAAAAAGGTTTGACCTTTTTATTTTCTGGACACTCTTCAAAGAGACTCCCCGCTGCCTCGAGGTAAGCCGCTGTGGCTCAGTCCAAGTCCGGGCAGCCAAGCCTACTAATCCTGTCTGGTCAACCCCCAGGCAGCTGCTGCCTCATTCTGGAAGTACATTATTCCCAGAAGCTCTCATACATTTGCATGAAAGATGTCTGCAAACACCAACTGTTCCTGTATGTGACCCAAACTACCACTACTACTAGTTCTGTACAGCCAAGTCCAGCTTGGGTTTTCAAGCAAGGTATTCCCCTACTCTCCCTCTCTTGAGGATTCCAACCTGCTGCTGTGCTCACAACGAGCTTTGTGTGCTATAAAGCACTTGTCAGAACACTGCACTGCTGGGAAGTGAAGGGGTTTGGGATCCCTTTCTCCTCCTTGTTTGAGGATACCTAGAGGGTCAGTTCAGAGGTGGAGACAAATAAAGACTGAAAAGAAGGACTGAAGACTTGGAGGGTTTAGAGTATGACCAGGTTTGTCAATCTTTGACTGCAGTTTATGAAATTCTGTTGAGTATATTATGGAAATAGTCCTTGGAGCAGGAATTAGACACCAGGCCTACCTTCTCCCTCTATCCAAATGGTTTTCTCTTTTGAGCTCACTGAATCTAGAAGGCCTGTTGCCTAGTGAAAGTACTTGATAGGATAAATAACAGCACCATTTGAGGCTAGTTCCTCATGTTTGTTGAGGTGCTATGGAAATGGAACTGTTTAAATACATTGTTATAATGAATTTTCTAAGAAGCAAATTGTTATAAAAAGTATTCTTCCAGAAACAAAATGATCTTTCTATAGTAGAGCCTGGCACAAATACAACTATATGCCTTTGAATAATGGGGGCAGTTTTCCTTCCCATATACAAAAAAGCACATGTCAATCAGTTTCAATCTCTCCTGAAGTAGTTTCTTACCTAAATTTTAGGTTTAAGAAAATGATGTATTAGTTACTAATTTCCAGCTTACATTAACCATTTAGTATTTACCATGCATTGAGTCTATGTTCATAGGACTTACAGCCAACAATCATTGTTCTCAATGCAAGGGCTACTGCACAGTTTTAGCTCAAAGAAGGAAAATTAGAAAGTGTATTTCTCGGATTTGTTTTTTGCTGGGGTTACTATATACTGCCATAGGAGTTCTGCCTCCCTCTTGTGGCTACCTCTTTTACTTTCAGCTTGGAAAAGAAACATTCATAGTGCAGCCATGATCAGAGTTCCTTATAGTTGCCTTCCTGATATAAGTCTCTTCCTTAAGTTCAGTAAAAAAGCCCCATTATGTCTAGATTCTCCTATTAAAAAAAAATAAAATAAAAAAAATTAAAAAATAAAAATAATAAAAATTGTCTACCTAAGAGAGAGATTCTTTTTCACATTCATATGGGAACAATGGAACATTTTTGATAAAATCAGTGGTAATTCAGGCTGGTTACGTTTTGTAATTGGGTCTGAATGTTTGAATTCAAGTCAGCTACATGCAGGAGCTTCACCTAGAAGCTACTAAGATATACTTCAGGGGACATGATATTTTCAAGTCATGCAAAATCCCATGGCCTATATATTTTAGGATATCACTTTGTTCTTTCCTGTCACCTTCCATTTAAATACTATGTAGTCCTTTTCAAACATTAAGGAATCAAGTTAACTGAAGAGTTAAATAAAGGACTGTACCTCTAAGACGATAGGAAAACCAAGACTGCATTAAATGGCTGCCTTGGAATGAGAGAGGCCCAGCTGAATGCAGATCTAATGTCCCTCCATTGCCTCCCCAACCCAGAACATCTTCTCCCTTCCAAGTCCTTAGCAGACTAACAGCATCTGCAGGGTGACTGACCTTAAGTGTGCCTGCTCTGTGCCCTTCCTTCTTTTGCAATTTACACTGATATCAATATAGCACGTTATAGCCTGACACACCATTCAGAAAGAGATGGGAATTTTATCTTGAAAGCCATAGCTAGAAAGAGGGAAGGAGGAACATGAACATTTGCAGCAGAAGTCTACAGTAATGGAAAGAGAATAAGCTGCGCAGTTCAAACACTTCTGCTGGTCATCTTGCTTTGTCAGGTCTAAAACAAAGTGTCTTTCTAGTTCTACACCACTTGGTTGCATCCTCCAGCTTAATCCCCAGCTTCATCTGGCTTTGGCAGCAGGGCAGGGGACTTGTTATTTATGTTTATATATTTATATATTTATATATTTATATATTTATATATTTATATTCATATATTTACATACCTGTTCAGACTATGTGGATAGAGACCTTATCACTTTGGCTTTGAAGGTACTCTCATTCACTTCACATTAGATGATACCCATCAGCACCTCCTTGACAGCTGGCCAGTGAAAAAACTCATGGGAGCTGAGCCCAGCTGAGCTCAAAGTACAGGCTACCAGGGGCTGGCTGCAGTGGCAGCTAGAACTTCTTGGGAAAAATCATCCCTTGTGCCTACAGACCACATCCAATAAAGATGGATAAAGATCCATCCAGACCACATCAGCATTGCATCCTGACCCTGTAATTTTAACACCGTGTCTGCATCTGAACAGATGGGTCAGAGCATGGGTCAGTCTCTCCAGCAAAAAATGCAGCTGTCTGAAAATTCTGTAAACTGGAAGTTCTTTTTTTCTGCTCAGCAGGTGTTCTGCTCATACCATAAAATAGTGCAAGTATTGCAGATGTGATGGGATGCCTCACTAGAAATATTTTGTTTCAACAGAGACACAGCCACACTGACCACTAATCTGCCCAGAGTCTCGGTGGGAGAAATGAGATGGCTGATGTCAGTAGGCCACATTGCAAATCTAGGAAGATCTGTAGTGGAAGATGATGCTTAATATGGAAAAACTCCCTTTTGTCCAAAGCAGCAAGGCAGGGAGTAGGAAGCAGCTGAGGGAAAATGTGAGTTCCAGTCTATAAGTGCAGCTTCCCATTTTTTAACATGTTTGCAGCTGTAAAAATCTTTGTATGCCAGAGACTCCCAGGTTATATATCCATTACCATGAAGACTGGAGCAGAGAGGAGCTCTGGAAATGGGTCACAGGTTAGGAATGACAATAAATGCCTAGGGTCCTATAGCTCCACTACAGGATGAACTGGGCTGGCTCATTCCTGCTGTTTTCCTTTCTCTTAAAGCCAGGGACTCCAGCTGCCCAGCAGTTCTCACACTAGTGCAGCTTTGCATTTAGATAATTTGCCTCAGAATGAGAACTCCACATTAACTACTCATAAGCCATAGGCTGGTTCCAGCTGAGTTTATGTTCACTGTTCCTCACTGGGAAGACTAAATTCAGCCAAAACTGAACTGGAGTTGATTTCCGCAAATTCCACCCAGTCCTGTGAAAAACAACTCTAGGACTCATCGAGGGAAGGAAAAAAAAATATTAAAAAAAAAAAAAAAATTCTGCTTGTCTGTCTGACGCCTCTCATGCTGGGTCCTAGAGGGGACATAGGATCACCTCTGAACAGCCTGCAAAGTGTAGGGCACACCTACGGTTTTTCCATGAAAGCTGTAGATTCCTTGCCCTTAAATCAGCTCTGTGAAATTCTCAGCAACCCAGAAGCTGGTGTGGATTGAAAGGCCACTCACCTGGGCACAAAGGAACAGAAGTATTATGTGGGAGGCAGTGAGCATCTGAAGTGGAACAAACCTGCCTTGCACAAAAGCATTTTTAGCAAACATGTGAACATGTGGCTAAGGGAAAAACCACTGAGTAAAACACATCACAGCATGTCTCTGCTTGGTGGCAGCAGCCTGTGTGCTGTCTCCCACTCTGCCAGCTGTGGCAGGGAAGCTGAGGCTACACAAACACACACACTCCTGAAGGAATCACAGAGTTATCACTCACACAGACCAGCACCATGCCATCGTTACACACTGCATATCTGTATTCTGGCATGATGAATTACTCTATCTTAGGTCACCCCATGGAGCCTGAGGTACGTAAGGCTTCCAACGGCGTGCTATATAGGTCACTCTGCAAATTGTTCTCAATGGGTATGTCATCCTCTGATGCTTGTATATATCAGCAATAACTTTGCTAAAGTTAATTCAGTTCTGCTGTGGACCTTTGCACATCATAGCTGCTGGCTGGAATATATGGCAGTAATCAGTAAAAACATTTATCAGCACGCTACATACAGCTCTGCTTTGGATCAGTAAAGTAGGACATTGCGTATAAGGAGACTAATTGGTATTTTAAGTCTGGCTGTTTTTAATCTGACTTCTTTGTTATTTGGTTTCATGGATCAGAGCCAGCAATATTTTGGCTGTTGCTGAAACATCATCACAGCTGAGTAGCTGTGATTCATAACAGTTAGTCTGAGTGAATAATGCTACTACTTTAAAAGCACTTCAGCAAGGTACTAATGCAGAATGTGTAACTCAGAGGCACTTCTTTACTTCACACCCTTTCAGAGAAGCTCTAACCTTCAGAATTTTAGGGACTTTTTTAGTTATTTAAGCATCAATACTCTGTATTCAAATCATGAATCATTCAGTTTGTGAAGACTTCAGCATTATGTCAAGCATGCACTGTTGGAAAATGAAGGGGTGGTCTATGCTCTAAGACCAGTAATCTTCCTGCTACAAGCATGAGAGTTTGATTACAGCAAGCACGGTGTGCATTTTAGTAATGGCCAACTCTTCTTCGATAAAAGGAAGCTTGGAGACTTTTCTACATGACAAAGCATTTGGCAACAGTGCTGTTTTGAAGCATTTCCTCCTCTGGTCACTTATTTCTACTCCTGTCAGCTCTTTCAGTTGCATTAACATGTCTTTTGTAGGGCTGCCCTATGAACCAGATCAGGAAACTGATCCAGGTTAAAAATTAGCCACGACAGGGGGTGGGGGGGGGGGCGGGGAAGAAAGGAAAAAGCACAGTAAGGAACTGGCAAAAGCAGAGCATGATGGCACAGAGACAGAACGAGCACATAGTGGTATGGGAAGGAAGTACGAATGCCTGAAATCCTCATTATCACTGAATACTTGGGGGTCATGAGAAAACTGAGTCAGTGTCTCAATTAAGTTTTGCCTTTACAAATTAAGTGTACTTTTGTCAACCAAAAACATGAAAAAACCCCACAACCTCCGGTCCACAAAATCCACAATGGCAAAACCCTGTGCTAAGGTGTAAAATAAATGCAGCATATGGCAAGAGCCTGGAAATGACCTACTTGTCTCCTCCAGCTGTAGCTGATCATTTACTAGAAACAGCTGTTATAAAGACCACGGTGCAGAGGTGTGAAATGATTCCTTGAGGAAAGTCGATTTCCTAAGCAGAGGAGGCAGGAGTGGTCCTAGACAAGGAATAGTTTTGCAAAATCTGACATGGAGTTTGTGTGTAAGTCAGATAGGGAACTACGATTCTGCTAGAAGAGAAATCCTGGCATTGCCAGGAAAGGATCGAGCAGTCGTCAGTAGCAGCTTTAGAAGAAAATCTCTGATTGGTCCCCTGGCTTTTGTGGTGCTGTTCTTTAGTCTTTGGCGAGGTGAGAGATCTGTTGAAAACAGATGGGGACAGAAGGAGCTACAGTAATGAAGAGTAGCTGGTCACCTGCTCATGTAAGTCTTCTGTGAAGTCGCAGCTTAGGTATTTTGCTTGGGGCAGGGAAGATTGCTCTCTTATGTTAGTAGATATGTGGCCCTGACTGGATAACAAAGCACATAATTTTATTGTCCAATTTAGACATGTCCTGATGAGAAAGAGGTATATATAAGTTGCTATCAAAAAACTATATGCATTCTGACAGTAAACAGACTATATTAAAGAAAAAATTATTCGTATTTCCTACTTTGTTTCAGTAACTACTTGGCAAGAGCAGAGCAGGCCTGAGACTCCACAAATCTAATAATGAAATAAAAGCTTAATGTGTAACACAGAGGCACTCCTTTACCTCACACCCTTTCAGAGCAGCTCTAACCTTCAGAATTTTAGGGACTTTTTTCAGCTTTCTGGAAGGCCTTGCATGCTCTAGCACTTCAAAGATGAGACTTCACTGAAACATTGTCTGCCCTCTGCAAGATCAGGAGATGCAAAATACATTGTTGTAGGATGAGAAGGGTTTAGCTCTCTGTGGGCTGTGAGGAGGGCTGTTGAATTGTACATATACTAGACCTTAAAAATGGTGTGAGTGTGCCAATTTGGTAAAGCATATTGCTCTGCTTCAAATTCTAGATATGAGAGTAATCCAACTAGAAGAATAGAGGTGCCTTGCCATAAGGATGATGTGAGCTGTTTCATTCCATTTCTGCCTTGCTAAAAAAACTGTCTGGAAAACCTGTTGCTGAAGGCAAGAGGGACATGTTTATTGGTTTTGGCTTCCAGCTACTAGATCATGGTGAGCAGGCTTTTAGGAGAATGTCAATTAATATATATATTTTATACCATTTAATTAGGGAATTTTTATTCAATAGCTGAACACTGTCTGAAAGTCATATCACGTAACTTTTGTTATGTGTCAGCTTCCCTTCTGACTCTTGAGGGCTTGTTGCATCCAGAAAAGCTTCATTATGATGTGTCTGCTTTTAACTTCTGCCTGTGCCCAACATTTTGCATTGTGGCTTGGGCCACTTATTTTTGTTTTTAGCTCTGTACGGACACTTAAAAACCCCAAAGAAACAAAAAGAACAAAAAAATCCACCCCTCACAAACAAACAAAATTTCTCAAATTTTATTTAAGGTTATATTCTCTCTTTGGTACAGCGAATGGAAGCAGTAAGAGAGACTTAGAGGAGAAAATAAGCTCTAATCTCACAATGTGTGAACATAACTTCAAGAAGAATTTTCCCTTAAGAACATTTTTCAGACTGCCTTAGTTCTGTGTATGCTCCTGATTTACCCTTTAACACATGCTACTGCAATTTGAAGTTTAAATGTATATCTCATTCTTCTGGAAACATGCCATTTTGGAGATTGGGTGAGAAGGTTTACTTTTTGACTAACAATACTAGTGTGTTGCCAAAGCCTTCTGAAAAGTGTTCAATGGCTTAGCTTGTTTTTAAGGTAAGAGTGTAATAAAGATACTGGGTGAAAATTATATGTTGTCTTCATGCCTGAAGCAGGAGACTTCAGCAGTACAAGAGCAGATTGGTAATGTGGACAAGACAATGATGACAACTCTGGAAGGCATGCTGACAGTGAGTATCATTCTGTCATCCTGTAATATAGTTAAGACCAATTTTTGTTTTCCTTGCTCAACTTCCCCCCCTCAGAGGGAAGGGGAACTAATAGACCTAATCACAAGTCATCAACAAAACAAGTTTTGCTTTGTTTCAAGAACTAGGAAATTAAAAACCAGTGTTGTCAGCAACACCTCATACTAAGTACTCTATTCTTCACTGTATGATCAGAAATTATTTCAAAGAAAAATGAGTGCATGCTAATACTGCTCTGGTAGTGATTTCTCCAGGTGTAGGAAATCAGGCATACTCATGGTCTGCTCTTGGGGGCAGAAGAAGAGTTTCAGATTTTTTTTTTTTAATTTTAATTTTTTTACAATTTTCAGACGAACCCCAAAAACCTCAATTAAAAAAAAACAACAACAGAGAAAAACAGAAATTAAGATTGCAACTTACATTGAATGTGTTTTAACTTAGCATCAAGATTTCGTGGTTCTTTCTTCCAGCTCAGTTGCTAGCTGGTGGTTTTCTGTGGCAATCACAGACACTTTGCATCTTTGACTTTCTAAATTTGAGTGTGTCCCATCCCTCCCCCATTAGCAAATATTTATACATCAGTTATCCCTTTGCAAATGTCTTCTTGAAAGATATGCTGTGTAGAACAACCCATTAGTACTTGCCAAGAACTTTAAAATGGAAGGGTGGTCAACCCAAAAATCATACTGAAGAAAATTTATTTCTTCCTTCCCCACCCCCTGCAGCTTCCTATTTACAAGTTCAAAAATCTCAATTCTAAAACAAGTAGTTCCATGATGGACTACAAAGAAGATGAACTACAGATATCCCCATATCCTAGACCCTTTGTATTAATTTAGCTATTGTTGCTGTGGTAAGTAATTTGCCCTGCTGAGGAGAAGCAAGGGATGCTTCTGAACAGGCCAGGAGTCATTCAAGGTACTCAATGTAGACTATGTGTCTCTGAGTGCAAAATGCTTGCTGTAAAAGATGGTTTGTCTTTGTCTAAAACATTTGGTAGAGAAAGAAATATGACTGTGTCTAGGATTGAGTGGGAACTTTTCTATATTATTTCCTTCTCTAACACACCAAAGATCAGCTTTTGATCTTGTGCACAAATCGGTTTTTCCCTATATTTGGCACGATTTTTGCATTGAAGGAGAAAGTTTACACAGATGTCATCATCTTTGCTCTCGATGTAATGTCCATCTTCACTACAGGGCTCAAGTCTGGACAGCCCAATAGCTAAAATAGAAGTGCCCACCCAATAGTACAGCTGACATTACTGCTAAACCTGGTGAAGCCACCCCGAGCTGTCAGTGGTAGAAACCTCAGGGAGAAAAATGACAGGGTAACACACAAACTTAGGAAGATTCAAGCTTGCCCAGAAAACAAAGGAGAATGCTGGCAGGTGAATACAGATAATGATAAAAGTAATGCTGTTATGTAGCTTATGCCTTCTGATGCTCCCCAGACTATCAGCGTTGCTCCTGCACTATACACGAGCATGTATGTTATTCCAGTCTAACAAAATGCCAAATGAAGTAGAATCCCCTAACATCCATCCAGCAGGCAGCCAAGGTGAGCAGACTTCAGGAAGTGGCCAACTCGCTTGACTCCCCAAGCAGCAGCTGAATTGCTATGAATTAAATGGACCATTAGTCTTACTCAATGGGGCATTTCTCATGAGAGCTTGATTTTGTTCACAGCAATATTCTTCAGAGGCACTCAGGAGTTCGCAGTGCTGTGCTACAACTGGATATTAGTGCCTGAGAAACTGTGAGAGGGCTGTGCACACTGCCTTCTGGGAAGGCAGTCTGATGAAATATGGAAAGGAGCATGACACCAGTCTAAGGCAGTACTGCTAACATGCCCACATGTTAAATTTTTAAACTATTTTGTAAGCCACTCTGAAAAACTGGGAGGGGGTTCCAGAGTAGGAAACTGTAACCATGCAACACCTTGTTTTGAAAAGAAAACGGGTATAAATGGCAACCTGATTCCTTCCTGGTAACATGCCAGCCATTTCGGCAGTTTTGTTTCACAGTGAAGTACAAACTTTTTGCAAGAGACTACTACCTTCCTGTCAGAGGCATCAGAAGTCAATCAATACCAGCATCTCAATCAATCCCTGTAATTCATTAATCAGACCATTAATTAGGGCTTCTGAGTGGGTAGATCCTCTTGAGTCCTGTTGGCTGTGCTATGCAGGTGGAAAACTCCAGCAAAAAGGTGAGATTGGACAGGTGAGAATGGTAGAACTTTGTAAACTATGCTATTTTTTTGGCAAGGGCTCCAGCAATGTGCACAGTGAATACCGATTTAATTAGCAGACCCACTCTAAACCAACCAGTCACGTCCCTATACAAAGTCTGCACTCCAGCAGGGAAGGTAGTGTGTGTTACTGTAGAAGTGAAAGATTTTGAGGAACCGGAGGGGAAGGCCTCCTGTACCCACCATACCCACTAACAAACTCCTCCCCATCAAAAGATACCAGACAGGAGTTCCTGAAGTTGTTACTGTGGCTAGTTAATAGAGAGGACTTCAGGCTGAAGGTTACATAACAAATGTAGTTTACATCACCACAATTGCTGAAGACATGTAACCTACTATGCCTTGTGTATGCCAAGTCAGAATTCAATGTTATTTTTCATTTATGCTTGAGTGAACTTCACACTGGAGATCTTGGTGGAGATCTAAGGGATGAGTGGAGTTCAGAAGCTGTGCTAAGGACTGAGCAAAGGTGGGAGTGGTTAACACTGATGGAACAACACTCAGAGTTGAGAAGATTTTCCCATATTACATGCCTATAAGCCTCTCATAGGTTACTATAGAGAAAGAGGATAAAGAGGGAATGGAAGAAAATAAAGAGGGAAAAATGGAAGTTAATCCAGCTGGCAGAACTCTGACAACTTTTTGCACAGATGGGAGAGCCTGTTGCCACCCACTCAGTGAAGAACTGTTTAGAGAAGCAATGCTGCAGATCAGTAAGCACCTGTGGACCTTGACGAGACCCTGAGGAAGGACATCTGTAAATTCTTAGGTTGGGCTGACTCCCTCTTCCTGGCCAGCTCCAGCCTCAGCTACCAGCCCAGGTGGTGGCACACTGTGGCACCTAGGCACCTGGGCAGCCTTTAATCAACTGCTTGTGAAGGAAGGCACCAGCGCTCACAATGCCGAGCAGGGCTCAGAACCCCTTTCTTCTGGACCCAGAAGAGCCATTTCTGCCTTGTAGTGATTACTTGTGGTTTTTAATTGCCTTGGAGCAACCTCCTGGGGACTGAGGTGAGTGAGGTGTGTTGATTTCTGCAGAGCCTAGCACCAGTAGTGACCAGCAGCATGGACAGCATGGCCTGAGCCACGTCCTCTGTGAGGGCTGCCAGCCCTTCTGCCAGTGCTCTGCCCTGGCATGGCCACCACAGCTCAGCCCTGCTCAGCAGCAGTTGAACATGAGCCGGTGTGTGCTCAGGTGGCCAAGAAGGCTGATGGCACCTTGGCCTGTATCAGCAAAAGTGCGGCCAGCAGGACCAGGGCATTGATTTTCTCCCTGTACTTGACACTGGTGAGGCTGCACCTTGAATCCTCTGTTCAGTTCTGGGCATCTCAGTTCAGGGATGACATTGAGGTGCTGGAGCATGTCCAGAGAAGGGGAACGAAGATGGTGAAGGGTCTGAAGCGTAAGTCTGACGAGGAGCAGCTGAGGGAGCTGGGATTGAGCCTGAAGAAAAGGAGACTCAGATTCTTGCTTTCTGCAACCACCTGAAAGCTTGTAGCCAGGTGGGGATTGGCCTCTTCTGCCAGGCAACCAGTGACAGGACAGGAAGACAGGGGAGGTTGGGGCTGGCCATCAGGGTGAATTTCTTCACATAAAAGGTGATTAGACATTGGAAGGAGCTGCCCAGAGAGGTGGTGAAATCAACATCCGTGGAGGTGTTTAAGGAAAAACGGGACGTGACGCTTAGTGCCGCGGTCTACCTGACACGGTGGCGTTCGGTCACTGGTTGGACTCCATGGTCTCACAGGTCTTTTCCAAACTAAACGATTCCGTTCTTCCCTCCCGCGCGCGACCACGGAACGCCCGGCCCCCGCCTGCCGAGCGCGCCTCGTGACGTCACACGCCGGGCGGGGACAGCGCTCCGGAGAGAGGCGGACACACTTCCGCCTCGATAGGGCCCGGCCGCGCCGCCTCGCGCAGCCACTTCCGCCTCGATAGATGTCATGGCGGCGAGGGCGGGGCGCCCCACGTGACGCCTACGGCCCGGCGCGGTCTCGCGGCAGCTCTCGCGGTGCCTCGCGCCCCCCCCGCCCGCGTCCCCCGCTCGCCGGCCGCTCGCGCAGC
>VZSE01010780.1:216314-308044 GCA_013398275.1 Promerops cafer | reverse complement strand
GGCCCGGGGGCGGCCCCGCGGGGAGGCCGGGGGTCCGGCGGGGAAGAGAAGGAAGGGCCGTCGGGCGGGGGGCGCCGCCGCCGCCGGCGGGAGGCGCCCGGGGAAGGGGCGAGAGCTGGAGGAGCGCGGGCGCTAACGCCNCGCCCGGAGACGAGGGGAAGGGGTGCCCGAGCTAGGTTTCGGTTTTGCGGTGTCGGGGAAGCCCGCCTGGGCTCCGCTGGAGCCATTTTATGTTGCTTTGTAAGAAGGAGACGATGGTTGAAAAGCACTTATCCCAGTCCAGCCGGATCGGCTAAGCCGAGTGAAAGCCCTCAACTCTGGCGAGCGAGGCAGTATTTATTTTAAAAAGAGAGAATGAAGGAAAAAAAAAAAAAAAAGAAAAAGAAAAGAAAAAAACCCCAAACCTCTCCCCCGTCCCCTTCTCGTGCTTTCTGCACCTTGGCGGGTGGCTCGCTGCTGCACTTGTACTCACAGAGGTTTGCAACAAGCAGTCACACAGACCTGCGCTGCCACCGAGCCCCCCCGGCCGCCGCTCCGCTCCCCGGCGCGCCCCCGGCCGCGACCCCCGCCCCGAAGCGCTGGAGGAGACAAACCCGGCGTCCCGGCGGCGGGCTCGGCCCCCTTGTTTGTGGCTCTCAGATCCATCATGGCTTCCCCCTGCCTTTCTGCCTCCCTGCTCCTTGTGTTCCTCCTCCCTGTGGCTGCCCTGTTTATATAGCGCTATTGCCGCTCTCTAATATAGACTCTGCTAGGATGGGAAGGTGCTTTCCAGCCCCACGTCACCGCCTCTCCATTTAAACACCACATCAGCCTTTAAATAGGGAGCGAGCCGCAGAGCGCGGGCTGGGAGGTGCATGCGTCCGCGGCGGAGGCTGGGAGACGGGCGGCTTGTCCCTCGGATCCCGACCGGCCTTGCCCACCGGTTCTCAAAACTCCGCGCCGCCCGTCCCCGTCCCCACCGGGCTGCGGAGCGGTGGTGCTTTGCGGGGGCGAGGGTGTCTCCTAGCCCGTGTAAATGGACTTTCCTCTGCTTCTACACATTGCACAAAGACAGTTTTCATCTGCTTCTGCATTTGAATCTATTCGAATCTGTTCTACCTTTACCTTTTAAATTTTTTTTTAAATTTATTTTGCTTGGTTGGTTTAGGGTTTTGCTGTGGGGTTTTTTTGTTTGTTTAGGGTTTGGGGTTTTTTGTCCTTGGCATACAGCTCATACACGTTCCTGTGCTCCTGTAGAGTCTTCAAAGTAGCTTTTCTGCCGCATGGGGAAAGGAGTGTTTAAACGGTTCTTACCCAGTGTATCAAGGAGAGTTGTGGTATTTATTTCATGGCGCTTTGCCAAGGTCTGTCTCCCCAAAAATGAGGTTAATATTGAAGTTTTATGCATGGGTCATGGGTTGCAGATTCTGCTCAATGATATATGTGTGTTTCTGGTGCCTAAAGTGTACAAATACTTTATTGCGTTCCAGGCAGAGCAGTGGTTTTGGAATTTTCACTACTTAGTTTCATTACAGTATTTGGTATACTACAAAATATTCAAAAGAAAATGCAAGGCAGTCTTAGTTTTCTTTTCCTAATCTGAAATGTTAAAGACCTGCTTGTGGGTTAGATTTATCCAATTGCAATGAAACATCCTTGATTTTATATTTTGTTAGCTTTTGCATCAGAAAATTTTAGGAAAGTAGTCAGCTGTTACACAGAGGGCAGTTACTCAGCAGGATGCATATTGAATGTGTGTGATTTGAATCTTAGTTGTCATTCTGTTTATAAACTTACTCCTTTGTGTTTTTATTGTAAGAAAAGGTTTTATTTCTGTGTAGTAAATCAGAGATTGTTCTTTTCTTTCTTGACCAAGGTAGTACTGTACCAAAAAATACATATGTTGAATAATCTCCAGAGGACTTGTAAATACTTTTGACTCAACAATTTACTAAGACTTGTTTTCTTTCACTGTATTTCTGTACTGGAAGTTCTTTTGAAAGGTGTCAGTGTTTGGAATAGTAAAAGCCAAGGTTAAAATGAACCTGCTTTGGATTGGTATGCTTTAGGTTAATTTTCAATTAAGTAGCAAAATCTTACAATTTTGTCAAATTGAGTCTCATTCAGTACCAAGAAACACATTACTTACCCAAGGTTTGCCAAAGATGAGTAGGAACATTTTGAAATGCTGCAACCATGTGACTTTAGGAAGCTGGACTTGGAGCCTAATGTGTCAATGGCGTCACGTCAGCATCTGATCAAATCTGAATTACTCTCTGTAATAAAGGACAAATATTATATGTTCACAGTTACATAGAGTAGAAGATTATAGGGGTGATAAAGGTAATATATTTGTAAAAGTCCACAACAATATAAAAAAGCTCGAATTGTAATGTTTACAATGTAGATTACATATGTTACTTTTTTATGCAGATCTTGGATGTAATTGTGAGTAGCAGTAGTTACCTTTGCAGTGTGCTCTGCTGGCTGCATGTGGCCGGTTTACAGCGGTAGCTGCAGGGCTGGGAGGAAGATTAGCAATGTTTCAGGGAGAGCTGCAGAAGCAACCAGGAACAAACTGTTGTCAGATGTACAAAGCATGCTGTGGTCTGCCTCTCCATAACGTGTTGATTATTGGAAACCCAAATTGCTGAAATCCCAAGTGTTGTGATAATAGTTTCAGAGGATTGCAGTTTTTGTACCCTTGAAGTGGAAGGAATGTAGGAAGTGTAAGCCCCCAAAGGCATGTGGCATTTCTTAAAATAGCTTGCTGGTTGCTCCTGGATTTGGAGTGTGTGTGTAGCAGTGTCACCATACTCAAGAGTTTTCTTTTCAAGATGCACAGAGAAAGTAAAATATAATCATTCCCTTATGTTCCTGGAGAGGGAAATAGCAATTCCAAATCTCTTCTATGTGTTTGTGGTTCTATCTAGTAAATCAGGAATTTTAATTGTTGTCTTTAATCTGTAGTAAGTGCTTGGAATAGTGTTTATTGAAGAGTGATTTGAGTATTTTGCTCTTAAAAGGGCTTGACATTTACAGCAATGTACTCTTTATGAGCAGGGCACTTTAATATAAACCAGATGAAAGCACAATTATTTTAATAGCAATCTTTAAAGTTTCCATTTGTTCTCATTGCTTTCTCTGACTGAATGCAGAAACTTACTGGAAAGCACACCGACTATGCCATCTTTAGACTTACCCAGTAATTGTATTACTGTGTTTATTTTCGGAGTAAGCAATGTATGCAAATAGTTTTGTCATTCAACTCCAGAGTCTTAGATGGCTTATATAAACAGCTTCAGCATCATATAAGTAATGCTTAAAGCTAACACTTAGTGTATGTTGAAAACAGTACAGTGTGCTTTCTTTTAAAGTCTGGAACTCAAGACTGTTTTGTAATTTTACTGGATATGCCTCTTTTGAGGTGGGAAAAGAGCATTCTGTGATCGTCTTTAGAATTCCACTGTGAATGTCTCTTGAAGGCATTGCTGCCCCTAGCGTGGGATATGTTCCACCTGGGCTGGATGTTCAGTAGGAGTGTACAAAAGCGAATTTCAACTGGACAGGGTATTTCTGGGTATTATGTAAATGTGTATAGGTAAAATCAGTCAGACACTGTTTCATTATAAGCATGCAAATGTTTTGTTCTCTCTTTTCTTCCTTCTAATCACAGAGCCATGAGTGTATCATGTATTACCGTGTGATTAGAACAGTGTCTGAAAATTCTGACCCATTTTGAGATCCCGTGCCCTGTGAGGCTCATGCAGAGGGATACATGCATGTACAGACTGCTGGTGGGCTGGTTAACCCACAAGGCGCTCAGCTCACTCCCCCCCTGCAGGACTGTCCTGTTTGAGGGACTTAACCTGCTTGCTTGGGCGTTGGAAGTAATGCAGAAGGATCCTGTGTCAGCAATAGCAGAATGAACATCTGTGCTCTTAACCTGCCTTTCTGAAGTCTTACTAAGCTAATGCTGGACACTAGAAACCAGTAACTGCTTCAATTTGTTTTTTCTCTTACCTATCTAGGGAAAAAAGGAAATTCTCAAGCAGACTGTTGGGCTGTGCAGTCACTTTGTTGTATCTGAATGTTGGTATCTTATAGGGCTTTATAGACTCAGAAGGCTTTGTGAATAAACTCTACAAAAATACCTGACTGTGGAGATAGGAGGAAGTAGCTACTGGTCGAAATTACTAGGGCCTGTTTGTGTAAAATCTGTTTTATTAGAACAGTAGACCTAATAGGTAATTTAGAGAGAGAAGGATTAAAGGAGAAAGTGCACTCTCCATCCTGCAGGAGTTTTGATTGTAATCTGAGGCATACAGGTAGTTCTCTTGACTTAAGTAAAGTAACTTACATGCTTGAGGTTAAGCATATTTATTTGCAGAATGTGGTTTTGGCATTAAGGAACAGATGCTTTTAATATAATAAGGAGCAATATATGGAATAGGTTAAGTAGTATTTCCATGCTCGTTGAATCGTATAAGCGTCATGCAATTTGTTTAATTATAGAAATAGTAGGACTTAATGTTACTAAGTAGAATGTCTTTTTGCATCTGTTATGAATTAAGTGGAAGAAGAATCTATTAATGGTGCTTGGTATTTCTGAGTTACTACACAGATTTAAAATACTAGCACTCAGGGGAAGTCTGGCTTTGAAAGTCTGTTTCAGTGTTTATAAGCTCAGTTAATGCAGTATTTTGAACCTGGATAAGAGAGCATGCACTATGGTATGTTTTGGTTTTTTTGGAGAAGTTAAGTTCTGGACATAGGTACTGTAAATGTAGTTGTCAAGGATGGCAAACTTACTTTTAGTTGAAGCCAGAAATTTATAAAATTTGTAGTGCTTTTTTTTTTTTTTTTTTTAAAGACCAGTAATAAAAGGATGAATGATAACATTTTAGCTACTTGATTTGCAGCAGCATGTTTTAAAGCTAAAATGTGATCAATAACATAGAATGGTATGTTGGGTTTTGTTGGGAGTTTTTGGTTTATTTTTGCACTTCTTTTTCTTTTTAGTGGGAAGGGGCTAGGGCAGGGTTTGCAAAAAAATAACTTGAGCATGCCCCAGTGTGGAGCTTTTTTAAACAGTAAGGACCTAATGCACTAAGCAGCCGTCAGACTGCTTATTTCCAGGTTCCAAGTATGTTATTTTATTCCCTTGTAGTCTTTATGTGTTTTCTTAAGCTTTAGTTTCCTTTTCCCCCTCCAACATCTAAAAGTAAATATAGGCATCTTCTTTTTTGTGCTTACTGACCACTCAGATTTTCCCTGGATTAGTAAATCATGGGCTACTAGTCTCTCTACATTATTCCATAATTTAGGCATAACAATTCCATAACTTGTGAAATACAATTTTTAGCATGTCTGTAACAAATTCAACACTTCTGGAATGCATTAAAAAAATACCTGTGCATAAAATAAATGCTTCAATGCATTAAGTAGATTTGTGTAGTTCTGGCACCTCTGGACTATCTGTTTGTGCTTGGTGCAGATTTCCTGTGTGTGTGTTGGAGGCACAGCCATCCTGGAGTGCCAAACCCACTGCCCCAGTACAGGATGAATGTTTTCCATATATACAGCATATCTGATGTGTGTGGCATTATTCAGAATTTGTTGCTTAAGGGAGTTAGGCCGTGGGGCTGAGGAGAATGACGGTTTAGAGGAAGTTGTGGCTGCTTTCTGATAGTTTAACGTGCCCAAGTAGCAGCCTTGGGCAGTGAAGTATATGTGGTCCGCAGGCTGCAAGATTGATTAACCATAATTTTCAGCTTGTAGTGCTGCCTTGCAATTAGATAGCACAGAAATTTAAGCCTAACCAAAGTCCCACTGAGGTTCATACAAGGAGAGGTCCAAGCTGTACTATTTAAAAGGTAGAACATGTGCATAGTACAGTTCTCATGTGGTTCTATGAATTAAATGTTCTGCTTTAATTGATAAGTGTTTACATTCTCTATTTTAAATTGTACCTTCATTTTAAAATTCACAAAATGGTTGAGGCTGGAAGGGACCTCTGGAGGTTTTCTTGCAACCCCTTGCACAAGCAGGGACAACTAGAGCCCAGGATGATGTCCAGCTGGCTTTTGAGTGTCTGCAGGAATGGAGGCTCCAGAACCTCTTTCGGCAACCTACAATGGACTGACAATTCACTTTTTTTGATAGTTTCAGTGTGAAAGCAGTGTAATAATATCAACATATTTTTAGTATTTCCCCGTGAAAAATTTGAAATCTAAAAGCATAAGTAGTGATTGAAAACAGAAGTCTGTCTAACCTAATATCCTGTCTGAAGGAGTTTCTGAAAACAAATACATAAGGAAAAACAGAACATTCACATGAATCCTTCCAGTTTTTTGACCCTTCAGTGTTTTTCAGCTCAAGATCATTCTGAGCCATACTTGGTTCCTTTTGAACTAGTAAGCAGTAACAAGTTTCTTTTCCTGTCTTTAATAGACTTTCAAACTTTGAATGTTCTTTAATTCATTTTGCACACATCCAAGCATATTTGCGTGTTTAGGATCTACATTTGCAAGCAGAAAACAAATTGACTGAATGGAAAACAATCTCCTTGTCTCTGTTTTAAAGTTTACTCTTTATGGCTTGATAACTCTTGAGCTGTAGTTATGTTACAGAATATTGTGAGCAGTCCCTTCCCTTTTCACCTGGTTTGAGCTGTTCTTCCTGATTTATACCTTCCTAGGTATTTTAGTCACTCGGAAACATGGTATATTCTGAAATGCAGTTTTTTGTGGGGGGAAATCTTAGCTTAATGTTAAAGTGACAGATTTTTTCAAAACAGTGCTGACTAGTTAATTTTTATTTTTAAAGCCTAAATTGTACAGGTCTGTAATTGAAGATGTCATTAATGATGTCAGAGAAGTTTTTCTGGATGAAGGAGTGGATGAACAAGTTCTCATGGAACTCAAAACAGTAAGTTGAACTTAAAAGCTCTTTTTAATAGACCAGTACAGCAATTAGTTTCAAAATCTGGCTACTCTTGTTCACAGTAGAAATACTAATTTTTACTTAATTAAGCACTGTAATCTGCATATCTGTAACCCCATATAATTTGAATTGCACTGTTGTATAGACAGATCTGCTCACGCTGTTATTTTCCCTAATTTGATAGCAGTCATCTGAATGCAGTGTTACTTTGATCCTTTGATCTTTAAAAAAGGGAAAAATATGTTTGTTTTAGAGACAGATAGTTCTTAGTGTTTCTCTGCAGGAAAAATAAAATGCCTGCACTGCTTGATGTTTTTGTCTTTCTGAAGAAGAGTTGCATTGTTGGATACGTTGTCAGATTTTTGCACGTATGGTTTGTCGTTTGCAAAAGTATTGTTGTTTGGGGGCTTGGTACGTGATAAATAACACTGTATGCGTCACACTTGCCTGAAGCTCTGATTCAGAGTTGTTTTGCATGGAGTGGACTTGAATCAAAGGTCCATAATAAAGGCTGGATGTTAACCTGAGCTCTAGTAAGTCTCCTATAGCTTTCTTCAAATTCTTCAGGAGTCAAAAAGAGCCCTTCAAAGAGAGAGGGAAAAATCAGGGGGGAAAAAAGGCAAAACAGCAAAAAGAAAGGAAACTGGGAAAGTAGGTGACTTTTTGTCTCATCATCTTCAGTGAGCATGGTGTCCCACATTCACAATATTTTTGAAGTATTAAAAAATGGATGGAGTGGGAAACAAATTTGGAATTTGACTAGACAGAAACAGATGAAGACTTTTCCCATGAGACCATGACCTGTCTTGGTGAAAACACCGTGAATGCTATTAAAAAAGTGCTTTGGTATTTGTGTCACATACGTGTTCTGCAAATCATGTCAGAAAAAAATTAATGAGGAAAGAGACAAGAAGGAAAACGAAGTATTGAAGAGGAAGGGAGCCCTAAGCAGATTTTGAAATCATGAGTCCTGGGTGCCTATAGTCTTTTAGACTCTGATGTATTACAGAATACTCATGTTGCTCTTTTTACAAGAGCTGCTTTTTGCTTCTCTGTCTATCCTTTGGAGACACGTCAGCTGACATAAAGAACCGTAGGGCTGGAGAAGCTGAATTTGATATTGTGGTAAAAACTGTATAAATGATTGTAGGGGAGGCATTATCTTAGGTATTCTGTTGTAGGAGGCAGTAATCTTTAAGCAACTTTTATTGAGGAGTTCGAAGAAGAAATGACTTGAAGAAAGCTGTAATAAAGAATTATTTTTGTGATTAAAGAGGTAAGAAAGAAAGAATATAGGGAAATGGAAAACTTGAAGTCTTACCTAAAGTTACCAGTTTATCTCAATTCATGCTTCTATTAGGGTTGTTGTGAATCTTCCACACTTGGAAGAAAGAAAGAATGTTAAAGCTTAATCTTGGACTGACAAGGGAATATTTAATTCCTTTTCTTAACTCTGTGGAGTTATCTTTTGTCTGTATCTGCCTGAAGGCTTTTTGGGCTTTTTGCACAAAATAAACAGTGAAACTCAGTTTTGGAGTACTGTCATTATATTGTTACAAATCCTCTAGAGTTAAAGTTATACACAGATATTTTATTTCTTTCCTTTTCCAAACTAGCTGTGGGAGAACAAGCTGATGCAGTCTAAGGCTGTAGATGGCTTCCATTCAGAAGAGCAGCAGCTTTTATTGCAGGTGCAACAGCAGCAACAGCAGCAGCAGCAACAGCAGCATCATCACCACCACCATCACACACCTCAGCCGCAGCAGACTGTGCAGCAGCAGTCTCAGCCACAGCAGGTCCTTATTCCAGCATCTCAGCAAGGTCAGACTTAATCTCTAAACACTGGCAAAACACTCTAAAGTTAGTTCAGCTCCTTAGCCTGTTCCAAATCCAGGGCCGGATGCTTGTCTGATGGTTAACTTTCTGTCTTTCTACTTGGCCTCTATTCAGTGGGTCAAGAAAGCTGTCTTGGGGAATGGTGTTTTGGTATTTAAGTTGTATGCTTCAGAAGATTTTGAAAAAGCTGAATCCTTCTCTAAGTTCAAGCCAATATACATAAGCAGTTGACAGTTTAATCATGAGGCGGTAATGTCATTTGGAGCAAATTATTTCAAAAAACCATTATTGGTTAGCCTAACTCAATTCTAGGACACCAAAAATACTTGTATAACAGTCTGAGTATATGTAGGGTTTTTTTTGGTCTTAAAATATTGCACACTGTATAGATGTAGATGTACAAGGTATATTTTTGCTAGGCATAACAGTATTGTTTCTTGTAACAACTGCCTTGTGTATTCATTAATAATTTAATGAAAATTTTTTCAGCAATTATAATTTCATTTGAAAACTGAGATAAATACTACTGAATTTTACTGCATTTATGCTGAGTAAACATATCTGCCACCTATGAAAGGCTTGATTGAGTTTTCAGTGTATTAAATTTGTGACATAAAATATTTATCTGTGGTAGTCACAGACTTCTGTCTTGTCAGATTTCATGGATCAGAAAACACATGTTGTCATAGGCACAAAAGATAGATATGAGTTGATATCCCTTGCTGTCTCCCCCCAAAACCCAACCACCATATATTCAACACAGTATAGAGCTAATGTGACTAGTTTTTCCATGGTGTCATTTAGGTTGGTTTTTTTGTGGTTGTTTTGGGGCACTTTTTTGACAGGGAGGGAAAGATGGGTGTGTGTTGCTCGTTTTCTTCTTATATTACTTTTTATTTTGGCTAGACATAAATGAGTTTAGTGTGTTGGGATGAAATTAATTTTGAGATAAAGCCTTTCAATAAACACAGTGGCGGCAAAGGCTCGGGCTCTCCGCGGGGGCGGCCGCTCACCGCGCCCTCTGGCGGCCGCTTGGCGGAGCAGCCGCGCCTCCGCTGGCCCGCGTTCCCTGCGCTGGAACATGGAGGTCGTTCCCTGTGCGCCCGGGGTAGGCAAGATCTTGCACGCCGTAAGACACTCCAAGCTGATTTCTTGTTGCCGAGTGTTGCGACTTACGACTAAATGACAGCACGGAGACTAAATGAAATTAGGATATCAAAGCACCTCCATCACAGTGATGCAGTTTTATGAATTACTCGACTTCCCCTTTTCCATGGTGGAGATGGTATAGTCGTTCCTCACATGACCTGGTGCAGTCCCAGGGAGGGATCAGGATGATCAGCATCATGATTCCTGCAGTCCATTCTGTGATCCTGGCACAGGTCCATGAGATGTTCTTAATCTTTTGCCCTCCTTAATTTCCCTGAAAATTGGAGATGCCCTCAGATCTCTGTACAGGTTTTGAGGCTTCCTTCCCAAGAATCTTTTCCAGAACTCTTATTCCTAATATTCTTAAGTGTCATTTGTATAAAGGATTGGATGGAGAATAGTTTGTCAATGATTAATTAATTCAAATTGCTCTATCACTTTGAAGTTTACTGTCACCGATAATAGCAGTGGCAAGCTGCTTGTTCCATAGACTTGGACATATGCACTTTCAGATGATCAACAGGTTGTTGGATAGTTTAGCTATCTCTTACCTTTAGCACACCAAAACTGCTTTGTTGTGTGGGAGAGGTGGTTTATCACATTTCATCTGCTTCTGCTGCATTAGAAAGACAGTGAAGATCATGAGCTTACAGCTATGCTGACTGCTCATAGCTCAGGATAACTGCAGCATCCTGTTACTCTTCATCTTGGAATAATCCTTGCTTAAGTCTGTTTTAAGAGTTAACTGTTTTTGAAGAACTCTGATATTGGGCATCATAATTTTTATAAACATCTCAGTAATACCTTTAATTTCAGAAATACATTTTCAGTCTTGCTTTACCTAGATTCAGAATAAGTAACTGAAGCCCTTGAAATAAGATCTGCAAAGGCAAAGTAGTCATGTCACCCCTCAAAGCTGCTGTTGAATATTGTCTTGAGACTAGAATTACTAAGACCATAGACTGCTTAGTATTTGTTTTTGTGATGAAGCTCAGCTGACATTTGGATGATAGTCTTTCTCAGTTACTCTGGCTTGGATGTTATTTGGGCAGATTGTGTATTTTTCGTTAAATGCTGTTTTTTTTTGTTTTTAGCACCCCAGCAGCAGGTTATTGTTCCAGATTCCAAGCTGATACCACATATGAATGCATCAGGCATGGTAAGAGAAAGAGAAGTTTATACAGGCTTGTACTGTCACTATGTAAATTGTTTTGCTTGAATAGTTAATACAAATTCCTGTTAGTCATCAGATGCTTAAAAGTAGTTTAGGACATACTGGTAAAGCTGTCTGCCACCTTTCTGAGTTTTGCTGCTGCACTTGCAGTCTAGAAGCAGTAATCTATAACTTCAGGTCTGCTAACAAATCTTGGACTTACTTTGATCATCTGCTAAAATACGTTTAACCAAAACTTTTTTAAAATCAGAAATTGGAATACTGCTAGTATGAATCTCCGTGATGATGTGCTCATATAACAATACACAACTGGTACAATCATAATGTATTTGCTAGGTGCAGGAAAAAGCATTAAATATGCTGAAACTTAAGTTTATGTTGAATGAGAGATGATTTAGCATTTCACATAGATCTTTGCTGGTCACATTAATTTGATTCACCAATTATGTAACAACTTATAGAACTGAGTCTGGTCATTTACGGTTTTCTTGCACTCTGTTTCTAGAGGTTAATACTGCTTATCTTCTCTTTCTTTAAAGGCCCTGGTTTAATTTAAAGAAAAATAAGTTGTTTGCAAAACCTTGAAGACAACCCCTAGTATAAGTTTAATGTGTATTATGACCAGAATTCATTACATTCTTACCACTTCTATGGTAAAAGCCCATGAAGCAAAGTTTCATGGTGCAACAAGTTTTGAAGCTGGAGCAGCCTTCTCTTAGCTTTTACTTTTCCATTACCTGCTGATCTTGCTACAGAAAAGATCCTGAACTTTGTTACTTGAATAGCATGATTACCCACGAGCCAAGAGCACATAAACATTCACCTTTTTCTTACATTTGACAGCCATTTCAATGGGATTTGTAACTTTGCAAGTCCCACAGTTAAATGTGGTTTTGTCTTGTCTCAGTTATCTCAGGGTATAGAAAAAATAAGTATGCCAAGCTTTTTAAACTCCACTGCTGTCAAAATGTTGATGCTTTGTATACCACAGAGAACTACTCTTCAGCAAAGAGTTACCATCAATTTGGAAATATTGTTTGTGTTTATTAGAAACATTTAAGTTGATATGAAAGAGTGGATCTGACAGACTTTGAGTATATGGAAGGCAGAGAGAGTTCGTGAGAGTTCATTTGTCTGCCTTTGTCTGGGATGTGAGGATGCACACAAGCATGTTTTAGTTTTGTGTGGTGATGTCTAATCGTGGCAGATGTAGCTATTATATTGGCTTGACAGTATGGGGAGATCCTGTTTCTTCTGAACAGGAAATATGCACTCTACCCAGTAATGAAGTTTAAATCCTTTCAGTAACAAAGAATAATCAGCCATGGTTCCCTTATAGTAGGGGAAGGGAGGCTTTTCTCTAGGCAGCTGAAGTTGGACCCTTGAAATGGAGAGGCCTCTAGAGAAGTCTATCATCCTCTGCAAGTTAAGGACCTAAAAAAGATCTTTGTGTTTGGAGCTCCCATAACTGTGCTGGAATTCCGTTTCCTTGCAGGTTCAAATCATTGCTCATTGATAGTTCCACTTTCTCTTTGAACCAGCTGTCTTGAGAGACAAAAATCAGTCATTCTGTGAACAGTCAGTACACAGTATGTATAGATCCACTCAAAGGAGCTGTGTGATGTGGGACTTGACATGCAAATCACTTACAGAATGAAGAGGAGTGCAAACCTGATTGCTATGCCTTGTGAAAACAAGACAGGCGAACGTAATCATTGCTTCAGAGTCAGCACCTTGTGTTCCTTCAGATGTGTAGGCCCATAGCCTTAGCTGCTTTGATAAAATGTAACTAAAGTTGCCACATGAGCAATGCAGTGTTGTGCTGTATTAGTAGATCAGCAGAGAAGTCAGAGTTTTATCTGCTGAGCTTGCAGATAAGCCAAGAAATGACATGGAGTTGCGTTAGGGTGTGATATTTAGTGATTTTGCTTCAGTCTTCTTACTCTTAAAATAATTTTATATGTAGTATAATGTACACTTGAAATGCTTGCATTTTAATAGCTGCAGGAACTTGTGTGCAAACACTGTAAACAGCAGTAAAAAGTTATGTGTGTTCAGGCAGTGTGTTGTGAGATTGAGTACTGTCAATTACATTTGTGGCTAAAAAGCTTTTCTTGTATTTCAGAGTGCTGCAGCCACTGCAGCTACATTGGCTCTCCCCGCTGGTGTTACTCCAGTTCAGCAGATACTTACAAATTCAGGTAACTCTCTTAATATTGAGAACAAGCTATCGTTTTAAGGGAGTTTAAGAGGGAAGCGTTCTGGGCCTCAGCTCTTGTTATTTACTGCTAAAAAGCAGGATCTGTGAATCCACCCTAACAAGGTAGTGCAGTCTCTTTACTTGATTCCTGCACTTTGTGCTTACTGACTTTCTTATGAACTTTGTGGTTGTGCCCTAACAGTGCTGTAGGTTAGAATCTAAGTCTTCCCCATTTGGAGAAGTTCTAGACACACAACAATTGGTCTTGCTCTTTCCCCTTTGTGTATTTCTGAGCTTTGTGATGCATGATCTGAGCTCAGGTACTGTGCTGGGTATAAAAGTAGAATTACTACTTCTTTTACTTCAGAACAGTAATGTCCTAAGGTTTTTCATGTCTGCTAAGCATGCAAAGTGGAATTTCTAACTTTGCTAGCAATGCTAGCTTTATTTCATATTTATAGTTTCTAAATACTGTTATGCCATGCATTTAGAATATAATTAAATGGTACTTTGATGAGCAGCATATCTGATATTTCATGTACTTTAATATTTCATGTACTTTAATATATGTTGTTTTTATAAACCTGATTGTAGATCTATACTGCACAGGAAGTAAAGAAAGGTTTGAGAAATCTCATTTTCTAGATCTAGTTGCTGCTTTTGCTAGAGTAGTTCACCTCACCTCATGCTCAGAATCACCTGGGATTTAACCCTCCTCTTTTATGTTTAATGGTATATAGTTGAAGTAAAATTTAAATGTGCAGCTGTTCTAAAAATCAAAATCTTCCCAGTTTTAAGGAAGTGCATATATGTTTGTTATGGCACAGAGTAATTTGCAGCCTACATTTGTTACTTCTTTAGTAATACTTCAATTTTGAACATTTATAGTAATTTCTTAGACTAGGGCTGGAGAATTCCCTTCTTTCAGGTGTATTTAGCTGTTTCGGTAAATAGGACTTTGCATTTTGCTGTGAAGGGAGAACAGGAAATGCATTTGAGGGAAATGTTTAAAGTTCAGGATTATCTAATATAATTTTTTCTCTCTTCTTACTCCACCTTTCTGATAAGAAATGTGAAAAACTAAAGTTGGAGTGTATGTTAGCTCTTACTTTTCAGAATTTCAGGCTATTTCTGAGTGTGTGTTTGCGTCTTGGATATATTTTGTTAAGTGACAAAGGGTATAAAATGGTAAAGCCAAAGGATAACAAAAGGAAATCAAGTATAGGCATTGTGGTAACAGAAAGTAGAGGTGGACCATAAGTGTAAGGACAGATTTTTTTTTTTTCCAAAAAACACCTGCAAATAATACTGTAAAGAAAGTTATGGAGGAGTTTCTTGCAATGTGGCAATCAGAAGGGAAAAATTCTGAGGAAAGGTTATCATTTCACAGGACCCTTGAAATATCATAGTGTTAGCAGTGGATAGAATTTTTTATATTGTAAATATCTGTACTTCTGGTTTGGTTTACAATAATTCGTGTTTCTAGCTGTAAAATCTATCTTTTAAAACAGGAGGTATGCTCATAAGTGGGACCTGTTATTTAAAATACTGTGCTGTGTTAAAGGATTAGTCTGTGGCCTGCAAAAGTAAATTTATTTTTGGATTGCATACCTCATGATCATATTCAGATGGTAAACAACCCTATTCTTTGTTTCTGGCACAGCTGCAATTGCATACTGTCTCTTAACTGATGAAAGTGAATCATTTGAGTATTTCTCTTTTAATTGTCATTGGTATTCTTCTAGGTAACAAGCTTCTAAACTAAGATAATTTTAAAAGTGAACTTGTACATTTGATTAATTTGATACTTATTTTACTACAGGCCAGATCCTCCAAGTAGTTAGAACTGCAAATGGAGCTCAGTATATTATTCAACCACAGCAGCCAGTGGTCCTACAGCAGCAAGTTATACCCCAAATGCAGCCTGGTGGAGTACAAGCACCTGTTATTCAGCAGGTAAAGGAAATTTTTTTGAATAGATACACTTGGAAGAAAAAAAACTGATAATAATTACTAAAGGGGCTTGCATTTTTGTGAACAAGTTGAACTAGAACACAAACTCAGAAACAGTAGAATTTTAAAAAAGAGAAAATTGTGTCAAGTGTGGCGGGGGGTTTTTGGCTATTTTTGTGGGTTTTTTTTTTTAATGAACAATCTTGCAATGTTGTTTTCAATGTCACTTTTATTCTTGCCAGATACTGACCGGCTGAAGTTTAAAATTTTTGTGCATCTCCTGATGAGTTATATTATGTGCATAATCCTAATCTACATACTTTCAAGTTAATTGAAATTATTCTGAGTCACATAACATGCAGAACAAAATACCTGAAATTGCCACTCCTGATTATTTCAGTAGTGAATACAGTGTGTTCTAGAAAGATTGTTGTTCATCTACAAGGTCAGCTGTGTCCAGACTCTGTTAGCACTGAATTTAGCAGTGTCACATTGTCATAGTCTCACCTGTCTACAATTCAAGAATGACTAACAATTTGTAAAGAGTTTAATTTTTTCTAATAAAGAAGATTTTTTAAAATAATCTTTTACTTTAATTAAAACATTCCAGTGCTGTGTTTAGAACTCAGGTGTGGTGGTAGTGCTCATGTTTTGGAATGAATAGACTTTTAAAACTTTTTCTTAAATTTAGCAATGCAAAATGCAGAAAATGAACAAGTAGTGCAAGAACGTATGTGATTAAAATTATGTACGTGATATAGGTGGAATATTTGTAACTCTTCTGTAATTAGTTCAAGTCAGATTAATACGCTTTAATTGTTTACTGTGAGTCTGTGATTTGGTAGTCTGTCACGTTAGCAGCCACAGTACTTACAATGATATTCCATCAGGTTTTGGCTCCTCTCCCTGGAGGGCTTTCCCAGCAGACAGGAGTGATTATTCAGCCTCAGCAGATCCTGTTTACAGGAAATAAAACTCAAGTTATACCTACAACAGTGGCTGCCCCTACACCAGCTCAAGCACAGATTCCTGCAGCTGGTCAGCAGCAGCCACAGCAACAACAGGCACAACCACAAGCACCACTTGTTCTCCAAGTTGATGGAACTGGGGACACATCATCTGAAGAAGAAGATGATGAGGAAGAAGAGTATGATGATGATGAAGAGGAAGAAAAAGAAAAAGATGGGGGTGAAGATGGCCAAGTTGAAGAGGTAAACTTAAAGTTATGGTTGTGTTTCAATTTTTTTGTTGGTATTTTAAAGAATACTGTGTGTATCAAATAATACAATTACTTCAGTAATTTTGAGAATATAACTTTTACCCTTGTACTTCAGATTGTTTATTTCCAATTTTGAAGTTGTGGAAATGGTGTGTATTAGCAAAGTAGTGCAGCTGGGGAGGGTGTGGGGGACACAGCAAAAATTAGCTGTGACCAACACCATTTAAAATATTCCTTCAATAGGAATATTTTTGATATGGAGAGGTCAGTCATGAAATCGTATAACCACCTTGAGCAAACAGAAATAGTCAACTCTGCTTGGGACCAAGTGTGTACAAGAGCAGGGTGTTAAGATAGACAAAATGGCCAGCAGTATTTGGTTCAGTGATTGCACCAGCAGATGTGGTCTACCTGCCTCTCCTTGGCTATTCCGTTGCTTTCCGTTACACAGGAGCAAGTTTGAGAGCTCAGATTTGATTATAAAGCATCTTCTAGAAACAAATCCTACTTTGATTTGATAAAATAAGGAGACAGGAACAGGAGTGAGTTGTTGCATTCTTAATAGTATGTACTTAATTTAAACTTTGAGTTTGCTTGGTTTTAGACTTCACCCAGCAGTTCTTACTGAGTTTTGGTGTGTTGCACTAAAAAGCCTCACAAGAATAAGAAACTGGATAAAATGGATAGAGGGTGGGAAAATACTACTAAGTTATAAGTACTGATACTTAGTCTCAGACAGGAAGCTTGGTACTCCCTAAATCTGTCCCTAAAATGCATTTTGAACTGCCAGATTGCTTCCAAACCTCCCTACAGTCTTTCCAATTGTTTTAGATTCCATTTAAAATGCCAATATGAGCAGCATTTCACAGTGTGTATCACTTATGCAAGATATGCAGGTAAAACTTGAAAATAATCAGATTTTCTGTAGTGCATTTACAGTGGTGTCTTAACACTATTTTTCTGTTACAAATTACAGGTTGGGTTCACATCACTTTTCCATTATATCATTCAACACTGATGCCAGTTTGAATGTTTTAACAGTTGCCTTATTAACTATAAGTTATCATTCTTAAATATTAAGTGTTCCTTGACCTTAATGCTAGCATTCTGGAGGGAATTTTTTAATATGCCAAGATTTCATTATCAGCATGTCAGAAATCTATTTTTTGCTTCCTTTGCTCCTCAGCAGCTATGTTGAGTGGATCACTTCCTTAAAGATTTTGACCTCAGTTAAACAAAGCGTTACTTTGAATGGAATTAGGACCTCTATTACACCTTCTCTCACTAGCATCTCCATTTAGCTTATATATTTGGAAGTATATTTGTTGACCTGTGTTTATTAGTGGTTGTTTTAGCTGTTTATTATTCTCATAAGAGCGTGTATGTTGAGGTTTGTTTTCAGTTTTGGTACATCAGATGTGAACAAGAGACAGAGTTTTGTTTTTATGGTCACATTACTCCTTATGTGCCTTAAAAATACAACTCCATGGGTTATTCACATTTGATGTCACCTTTCCACTGCTTTAGATGCTTTACAGAAATGAAAACCTGCATACTTTTACATAAACATTTACAGTGAAGGAGCAAGAATGGAATACTTGTGGTGACAGAAGGCTACAGTGCTCAGAATCTGGCCTGGACACTAAAGTTGCAGATTAAAATTCATAAGGGTGTCCTCTCAGGATGGAGGGTAGGAAGCATCAGCACTCTGTTGGAAAGCCTGATGTTTCCCACCTTAACTGCATTTTGGGTCCTGTAGTTCATAGACAACACTGTAGCCTCATGCTAATAATCAAAGTAACAGCTCTAATCTTGCCAACCTTCACAACTTCTTGCATGTGTTTCTTCCAGGAACCTCTGAACAGTGAAGATGATGTGAGTGATGAGGAAGGACAAGAACTGTTTGATACAGAAAATGTTGTTGTGTGCCAGTATGATAAGGTAAATCTCTACAGAAAACAATCCGAGAGTTTTACTTTCTCTGTTCTTCCTATCAAATGATAATTTTTAAGTAGTGTCTTTGTTACTGTTAAATACAGGGACATCTGTACAGACTATAATATGAATGGAAATGTAAGAATTACCTATTGCTTTTAAAACAGGTTTGTGTACCATGTTTGTACTAAACTTGGTAATGAGTAAAGCTTAGAAAAATTTGGCTGCATTCTACTTTTCTTCATAGTGTCTTTAATAGTGCCCTTTAATAAAAGGGCAGTCTTCTGGGACCAGGAGAGGTGAACTATGGTTAAGTTTGTACATTTATTGTGGCTATAAACAGGAAAAGTAGTCACCAGGATTTAGACTTGTGCAAAGCTGTTCCTTGATCACTAAAAGTATCTTTTCTGGATGATAGGATAGTTACCAGAGGAGAACGCTCTTTCTGTGCTATGCATTGTGCTATATGAAATGGGAGTGTGGATTGCTTGTGCATTAAATTGTGCTTTAAATTCTGCTGAACTGCCTTGCAAGACTTTAGTCATTACAATGGCTCATGTTCTCTGTGGAGTATGCAAGGATTCATCTGTGCTGGAAACTTTTAAAATGTGTCGAGACAATACCAGAATCTTCTGGCTGAGGTAGTATGCAGATTATTTGATGTGCATTTTTTTTCTCTTACTTGTACTCAATTAATTGGGCTACAGTGAATAGGGATCCTTTTTAAAGCAAAAAAGCTATCAGCTTGTTGAATAAGAGCTCCTATGTTGCAAAGAATGACTGTGTTAGCAAGTCTTCAGTTATGCCCAGACTCTGCTTAGACTTGCCATCAGATTCAACACAGAATTTAAGAGCTACATCCCAGCCATCTGTCTCCCCTGAGAGTAGACTGTAATCCAAAACTGTTTTGAGACAGTTTGTAAGGAATAGTGAGGGACGTCAGAACAGCAGTTAGAAAAGCTTATTGGGAGCTGCTGAAGCTGAGCAACAGGAACTACTCTGAAATCCTCACCCTCTTAAAAGTTAGGAACGGGAGCTTAGTAGGGAGCAGTGTCCATTGTTAACTTCCAGTGTCACATACTCTGAAAGGACTTAATCTCTTTTCAAGAAATCATTATTCAGTTTGCCTCTAAAATACATAGGATCAGCTTAGATCTGAGCAGTTCCGTCCTGCCCAGTGTCGTGCATCAGGTGATGGTGGGTGCTTCTGCAACTATGAGACAAGAACAGACAGGTGGCAATGCTCATGTAGAGCTTTTTACCATCCTTCTGTGAACTGTCTCTTGAGGAAGAGAAAGTGCCTTCTCAAATGGCCAACAGGGGATTTTTTCCTCTACTTGTTAGAAATCAATTTGATTATTTTTGAATCCTTGAAAACTTTGCCTTATGACAAGAAGTTTCATAAATGCATTGTGTGATGTGTGGAGGATCACCTCGTTTTTAAACCTATTAGTTTCATATGATACTTCCTAATTCTAAAGAGTCTTCTTTTTTGCTTTCTTGGTGCTGTTTATGATACTGTGGACCATCATAACCCTCCTCAGTCATGTCTTTGAAATCAGAGCTCCACTTTGTTATTTGTACAGCTGTTCAGACATTTGATTGCTCTTACTTTCATTCTGCAGATCTGTTTGATTTTTCTGTATCTTACTTGTAAGGGTTAATAAGGTTTAGGAAGGAACACAGGTAACATTTCAGTTTATTTGTTGGCTAGCAATGTTCTGCATTAGTTCATGTATGTTTTTGGCCCCACTGGACACAGAGCTGATATTCTCATGGGAAAGTCTTAGAGTATTGGAATCTCATTCCTGACTTGTAATTGTTAGTTCAAGCCCAGTAGTTTTATTGTTCATGTAAATTGAAATTGATTTTTTTCCCATTGTTACTACCTTCATACGTCTTGAATGCCACCATTTTTTTCTTACAGAATGAGTTAGGGCAGTAACATCATTCTGCAGCTTTTCAGTAACTGGTTTTTTTTGTATCATTAGTAGATTTTGTCATTTTTCAGATCCTTAGTAAGCTCTTAGACTGTGTAGACTCCAACCAGCACAAATCTTCGCTGGAATGAACTCATTTTGCTGTAAAACCTGTGTTCTTACCTGTGTTTTCTCATCTTTGTTCAGTTATTAATCTGAGGACCTTCCTTCTAACCTCATGGCAGCTCAAATGCTTCTGATGAGGGATTTTTGTGGAATGCCATTTAGTAGGTCAAATAGTGTATATAAGCCAGACCTTTCCTTGTTCATGTACTTGCTGACTGACTTGTGCCACTGACTGTCTTTTGTTAGCTTAAAGTGAGAACAGATCAAGCAGCACTAGAAATAACTAGTAGACTGATATGGTTATAGCTGCTTTGGTGCCATATTACTGTTTCTAGAGCACTACTGGTAGATGGTGAGACTTCCTTTGCCTGATAAAAATTGAAAAATTGCAGCATGGTTTCCTGTTTGTATGACTTACGTAAAATTTTAACTTTTTCTAGACCATCTTTGGTCCATCTGCAAAAGTTTATCATAAACTTTCCTTTTGGACAGCATTTCAGCTTTCTGAAAAGTCTTTGCTTTCTTTGAGTATCTGGTCATCTGATGATCTTTTGCTCTTTCAGATGCAGTTTTTGAGAGATTGCAAGTATTTGTCTGCTCTGTACTTACAGTATGTGGTAGGGGGTTTTGTTGTTTGGTGGTTTTTTTAATTTTTCCAAAGTTTACTCCTCTAGCTTTAGACTGAATTTTGTTCAATTTTCTTTAGTTTTAAATTAAACATATAGGCTGGACATCAGGAGGAATGTCTTCACAGAAAGGGTTGTTAAACACTGGAGTGGGTTGCCCAGGGAGGTAGTGGAGTCATTGTCCCTGGAGGAGTTTAAGGAAAGACTGGATGTGGCAATCAGTATTTTTAATAATTTAGTAATGTATGTCTAATAGTTATCTTTATTTTTCTTGCCCTTATAATTTACTTATGCATTATTACCTGTTTCTGATGCAGAGTAAAACGTTAATGTTTTTGCCCTGTTTTTAGATTCACAGAAGTAAAAACAAATGGAAATTTCATCTCAAAGATGGCATCATGAATCTTAATGGAAGAGATTATGTATTTTCCAAAGCCATTGGGGACGCAGAATGGTGAAGTTTTAAAAGACAAAACAAAAGAACTCCCTGTAAAAGGAAAAAAAACAAAACAAAAGCAGGAAAGGTTGAGACTTGGATGTATACTCCAATCAAAATGTGTATCTGCACATCAGAAATAAACAAAAGTATTGGAACAAAGGTAAAATGTGGCAACAAAGACACTACTTCAGATGAGCAAGCCATGGACTGTAGCAGCTATAGCATTGTCTGGGAGCTGGTTTTGTGTGTTAGGAATACCTTAATTATCAATTCTACATACAGGTACCTACAGCTGGTATTTAGCATGTAAGGCTTTGTCCCCCCTGCCCTTGATTTAAGATTTTAAAATACTTCTTCCACTGATTGAAGGAATTATTCCCTTTGATAGATTATTAATCTGAAAATGCTTATTGTGTGTACAAATCTTTGCTTTGAACACTTCCTTTTGGTAGTGAGGATGGTCAGAATCTTACTTAAACTGCGTGCAAGCTTTGTACAGAAGGGTAAGAATTAAGGTGTTAAATTTTAAATAACTTGTATAAGGAAAATATTTTTAATTCTGATATGCTCATTAATTATTATATCTGTTGTTTTCAATGCAGTTCCCCATAAACAGGTTGTTGTTCCTAGCAGTTACAAAATGGTAAAATGATGATTTCTATTTCAAAATTACTCTGATTTCATGTGATAGGTTTTATCTAGAGCTGCATTTTTCAAATTTGAAGCACCTCATCCCCCACAAAAGTCAGATTGCTTAACTTGTTAATTATATTCTTGCTGTTTTGTGGTGGTTCAGCATCACTGAATTGAAACAAATAAGTTTCCCTTGATTTTTTTACAAAAATATTTTTTTTGAAGTGTTTGGAGACCTTTTGAATCCAGTATCTAGGTAATGCCATAATACATGCATTCCTTTACCTGCTTACAGTGTATGTAGTCCAGACACCCACAGGTAATTCAACAGACCACAGGAATGACTAAATTTTTAATACAGAAAAATCACAAAAATTCTAACATCCTGGCTGCAACTCTTAATCAAAGATCTGCTTTACTAAAAAGTATAGCCAGAAGTTACCTACAGCAGTTAATCTCTCTAAAGTTTCCAGATGGCGTGTAATTTCATGAAGAGAGCTGCACAGCTTTTGAGAACACAAATTTGGTTAGAGTATCTTTTGGCTGTCTTGGTAACAGCAAATCAAGCAGTCAGATGCACTAAACCTTGTGTAGTCACTTTTTCACTTGCCTTTTTTATTGTTTGTTTGTTTGGGGTTTTTTTGTGTTCAGTTTGTGAAAAGCAACAAAATTATTCCCCCCTCCTTCCCTTTCTCACCTCAGAAGTTGAAGAACTTTTCTTCCTGCATAGGGTCATTCTTGCAAACCCTGCTTTTGGAAATGCAGTTACTTTTGAACGAGGAGAGGGAATGGGCATTATACTTCAGAAACTGTTGAGGAAGGAATGTTCATGTGGCTCACCATTTCAAAAAGGATTTTGCATTTTGTTGGGTGCTTGAAAAGATGATGAAAAAAGGACACAACAAAGATAATTTTTACTAAATTAGATAAGACCATGAGAAGCAGACATAATTTCTGATTTTATTTTTTGCTTGAGAATGAGACATCTTAAACATTATTTAACAAAGTCACAAGTGTATTTTAGCAGTATGTACAACTGCTTTAATTTTCATTCTCTGATTCATTTGCCTCCAAGTGCATTTGTAGTCTCGGTAGTATGTAGAAAAATCACAACAAATTGTAAAGAAGATTTTATTGCTGTGATTTTGTACACCTGCGTTCTCATTGATAATGACTGAAACTGCCTGTAGGCTGTGTCTAGAGCCATATGGTTGTTAAAAAGCTGTCTACATTCATAAGCTTTATGAAAAGGTAATTGATGATTCTTCTAATTGATTCTTCAGTAATGGAATCATAATTTAGGCTGCATTTTTAGCTTGGGGCTTTCAAGGTATCTCAAACTGATTGGTGTTTGCTTTCTTCTGAACAACACAGATATTTTATTTTTTTACCACTGTTGACACTTCTGTGTACAACTGCAAGGAAATCAATAATATACCAACTAATTCCTTCCTTTACCTTTTCCATGTCTGTTACCAGTAAGTCTTAAGGTAGTGGACTTCAGAAAAATTCCCATAATGCTGCACAACCAAACCAATGAAAGGAAAAAAAATCCCTTTAGCTATAGATTCCTTTTGATACTATTGGAACCAGTTTACTTATACAACACTTTGTTTTCGTACAACTTAGTGATATTTCTCACCCACATACATATACTAGAAGCTGCATAGCCTCTCTATTTTAAGGGGTAGCTGAACTTTAAAGGTAATTAAGCTTAGTCTGTTCTGAAGGATGTTAGAAGCTTTCTGAACTTGCACAGCCTCTTGCAAGCTAATTGTATGGTATGCTTTTCAGATAGGTTTTGTCTTCAGATACAAATATCTGTGAAGTTTTGGGAAAGCCAGTCAAACCATGCACATACCAAACTGTGCTCTTATTGCTACATCAAGTGTTCCTTTTTTTAAGTCAAGAAGCATGTTTTAATTTCATTTTATTGTAGCAGCTTGCTGTAAGAATGTAGTTTGCTTAATTTTATTATTATACTTGAATTTTTAATCATGGTTTTAACTATATAACTGAACAGACCATTTCATTAGGTTCAAAAGAAACCATTCCTTTCAGAGGGCAAGGGATTCCCATGTTCATAAGTGATTTTTTCCCCCTTAGAAATAGCGCCTTTTTTTTCCCCAATTTAAATAGTTCAGTATTATGGAAACAATTAATGGTTTCAAGAGGGCTTATGTTAAAATTTGCACAGATAATGGAGCACCTTTTTTATGATGGAAAAAAAATGGGGAAGATAACTTCAGAATTATAACCATGATGGCTGATGGAAACTTGTAGAGTAACTGGGCAAAATTGAGTCTTGTGCCTTTTCAGTTTGCAGAATACCTGTTTTGCCAGTGTGACAATGATTCCTGAGAGAGTGAATTTCCTGCAGTGCTTCAATCAGAAAGGCAACTTTTTTGTGCTAATTCTGTTGGGTTTTAGTGTGTGCAATCATTTAAAACCATCTAAGTGGAAAACGAAATGTTTTCTTTTAAGGAGATAATAGAAAATTTAGTCACATAAGGAACTTTATTGGACTATTTAAATAAAATATGTTTTTATTCCCCCTCAGTTGCTGGTTAGCAACAAGATTTCTTTGAGATTTCATACTCCTTGTTCCTGCATTGTACTCACAACTTGCATTTAAACATCATTCAGTTTCCTCAACACTGTTTAAAGTGACAGTTGTGGTCCGAGTTTATTTCCAGGATTGATATGTGATTCTGAAGCACATTCTCTAGAAGAGAGCAAAAAATATGTTGTGTCATGTAACTGATTTTTTAAAATAAATATTTTCTTATCTTTTTGCTGCACAATTAGGAGTGTTAAAGTAAACTTCATTGAGTCTGTGAAAGTAATTTCACCTCTTGACAGTTAGCAGTAATTATGTCACCACATAACACTACCAGAGTAAAATTTCTTAATTTCAGTGAAGGAGTTAAGAGACCTGTTAACTAAAGTTCATATTGATTTAATCTCTTCAATTTGTAAAAGCTCCTTTAAAAACAATAAAGCCCCCCAGAATTTCCCCCAAAGTGAAAGTTTCCTAACAGAATGCAATAAGACGTCCAGGAAATGAACAGTGGTTTTAGGGCAACGCACACTGGATTGATACTGGGCTGCCTTACACAGCACTGTGGGGTTTACTGTGTGCCATCCCACACCACCCATGCACCCCCATCTGATATTAGAGGTCTTCTCAGACTTTGAGATTAGTGACTATACAAGATGAAGAAACTTTCATATTGTTCTGTATTGGTGTCTGGCATTTAAAGTCTCGTTTTCCCATTGCTGTGATTGGTTGGGAAATGTGTAAAAACCAGTACATTGGTTTCCATGTCGTCTACTTTTTTCAGGCAGTTCATGCAGTGTGTTTTTAAATTATTATTTGGTGGATTAGATGTTGTGGAACAAAAGGAGCTTTTTGAAACAGGAAAAACTACCTTGGGTTAGCTATATGTACAGTCATCCGATGAGACATGTTCCAGAGTGCATAGGGTACCAATAGATTATGGAGTGGGGGACTATCCTTTTTTGCTGTTCTGAGCTACTATTGTCAACTGCTGTTGTACATATACTGTTATGTGTAAGGGGGTAAATATATTTATTATGTTTGTAAAATTCATTCTGTACAATTGCAGATCAAGGTTGCTCCTCTGTGATATACAGGATATTATGTTTCAAAGGCCATGCTTGGAATACGATTAGAGAACTTAGTATTTTGATGTACTAAGACCTATTTTAAGTTTAATATTTTGCCTTTGCAAAAACTTTAATTAAAGATGTTATTTAAAAATGTTTGCCACTTCATTTCCTATCTTGCATGTGCATTTGTTTCCTATATGAGGCTTATTACTAATCTGTAATAATGTTGAAGATTCTGAATTGATTTTCACCACATGGAGGTAATTTCACTGTCACTTACTTGTTCGGTTTGCTGTGCAGACTTTCCATTTAATACCATCACCATGTTATAAAAAAATTCACAGTTTAATCGTGAGGCCAGACTTGCATATTTGTTTAAGGATTTCTCCCCGTGCTAACCTAAGGCTTAGGTGTTGGGATAAGATTGGTTGAACAACTTCATATTAAGGCCAGTGGTATCCTGCGGTGCATTGGGAACAGTGGCCTGTGGGTTGAGGGAGGTGATCCCCCCCCTCTACTCAGCCGTGGTGAGGCCACATCTGGAGTGCCATGTCCAGTTGGGGGCTCCCCAGTACAAGAACAACAAGGAGCTACTGGAGAAGGTCAAGCAAAGGGCCACAAAGATGGCCAAGGGGTTGGAGCATCGCTCTTAGGAGAGACTGAGAGCTGGGCGTGTTGAGTCTGGAGAAGACTGAGAGGGGATCTTATTACTGCATATAAATACCTCAAATATGGGTGTCAAGAGGATCGTGCCAGATTATTTTCAGTGATGCCCAGCAACAGGAAAAGGAGCAATGGCCAAACACAAGAAGTTCCACCTCACCATGAGGAAGAACTTATTTACAATGAGGGGGCAGAGCACTGGCACAGGCTGCCCGGGAAGGTTGTGGAGTCTCCCTGTCTGGAGACATTCAAAACCCACCTGGATGAGTTCCTGTGTCATCTGCTCCAGCTGACACTGCCTGCCAGGGGGTTTGGACTGGATACTCTCCAGAGGTCCCTTCCAACCCTATTGATTCTATGATTCTGTGTGACATCTTGATATTAGTCCTGTACATGGAAATGTGAGAAAATACCGAGAAGTAAAATGCAGAATTCTTGGATGATAACTGGCCGATCAATACGGTTTTGTCTTCATCAGTTAATCTAATCTGACAGAATTGCTTTCTGGCATAAGCAGGTGACATCTTTTCAGTTCCTATCTAAAAGCAGTATCTTGAGACATGACTTGTGATTTATTTTTAAATCTAAATTTTGAACTTGAAACTCTAAAATAGTTAGAAGGAAAATAAGTGTAAGCTATATTGCCTGTATGGAGGGGCGTATTTTGGAATGCAATGATTTTGAAGTAATTTTTTATCTACAGTTGTGTCAATGTATAGCAAACCAAGACTCATGAGGAGTGCTGTGTTTTGCTTTTTTCCCTAGTATCAAGGATGGACCCCTCTCCTCTGCCCCCCCAACACTCCTCTTTGCTCTCCAGCCCTCAACACTTAAAGAAATCTAAAAAAATACAATACTGCTTTTCCCATAAAATCTACCTTACTGGAAAGGGAGTTGGAGGTGATTCTGGATAAATAACTATTTATTATTAGAAAATCCAGTGTTTTTCCAAAAGAGATCATTGCTGTTGTAGCTTGCACACCACATAAGAAACAAACAGGTCAGAAAAATGGCCTGTTGTTCTGGCCAAACGGTTTTCAAAAGGACCCTGACAAAAGAGGAGACAAAGCAGAATGCTGACAAATTATTAGCAAATTTAACTTAAAACACAAAAAACGCCCTAGATTTCATTGCTGTGAGAAAAGATGAGTGTTACAATTGAATGTTAATTGTGCTCTCGCAGCTGTGGCTGAGCAAAGTATTTCAGCGATTTCTTTTTTTGCAAAATCAAGTATATTTAAAAAAGCATAATTTTCTGACCTGATTTTCATATGGCTTAATTGTTATTGCAGAGGTATGAGAGGATAAGAATCTTGGGATATTGGCATAGCTTTCAGTATATCCCCGTTTATTTTCAACTATACGTTATTCCTTACAACTTATCTTAAATGTGTATTGTTTTTTCTAATGCAGACTTCTGTTTGTAAAATACTCTTGTTAGAGACTTGCCCCTTGTTTTCAGAGCAGATTTCAGCACTCTTTACCACTAATGGGATTGTGCCAAAATCTAATCCTTTCAGACATAAGGATGTCTGTAGTACACTCAGATGAACTGCAGTTGACCCACGTTTGACCTTCGGTGTGGATATATAACATTTAGAAAATCTGGTTTAGGACAATTTTTTTCTTTAGAGTGAAGACTTTCCCAGTTATTTTTGTGCAAAGTGCCTATGTAATTACACCTTTTTACATAGTATAAATGTGTATGCCCTTGTGTGACCTGAAAAAGGGTTATCTGAAATAGATAATACCAGGAGAGAATAAATGCAAAGAGTGCTTTACATTATAAATTATTCTGAATTGCCCATTCACTTCCATAGGTCAAAAACTGCTCTCTGAAGATAGATGTTCATGAACTGCTATTTTAATATGCTTTCTAGTGATAACTATTTAAAAAAAAATCTAGTTTTTGTTTGCTGTTTTAGTTCTATTTGGTAAATAAAAATTTACTGAAATTGAAAACGTGTTTAATTTGGATAAGTATATTTCAGTAGTAAATCCAAAAAAAGGACTATCATTAAATTGTAAAAATAATAAATAATCTCGTAACAGCAATAAAAGTTATGTGTGGATGTGTGATTCTGTCAAGGTAGAAATGTTTTTCCTTTGCTAGAGGAACCAAATGAAGGAGAACAGTGTTGTGGAAAAATCCCTCTAAATGTCTGGAGCATCAGACAGTTGGAATCCCAAGAGAGTCTGGATGCTGCTTTACAAGTACTGGAGCTGCTGGATTTAATGTCAAGGTAAAGAACAGCCCTTCCTTGCTTGTGATGGGGAAAACCATTTTGACCAGCAAAATAAGGAAGGCAATCCTTTCTGCTAAGGCTCTTGGCTGCCTGATTTTTCTCATTTCTCCTAGGAATCCTGCTGTGAGCCCCCTGCAGATAGGGCTCCTCGTGTCCTGCTGTGCCAGCATCTGAGTATTTCATACAGACCTTTCCCTTTGGAGGAACAAGTGGCTGAGTCTAGGTGGGCTGTCTGGTTCCACCAGGTAATGTATAATGGGAAACAGTGTGTGGGAAGTACAGCATTTCTAAAAAAGGATCTATTGCAGAATTCACTTGCTGGGAATATTGCTTGTACGTTTTTGTTTTGGCACAGATTGGCTTTGGTTTCAGAAAATTCAAATTGTTGCAGGATGGAAGCCCTTTCCTCCTGAGCTCACCTTGTTCATGGTTTTAATGAAGAAAAAGCATTAGTGGTGGGAATAATATTTCTGACACCCTGGTTTTTGTGGGCTGAATTTGTCTATCTGATTTTTATAAGTAGTTTTAGTCTTAAAACATTAAAGCAGCATCTAGTGAAATTCCCTGTATGTTTAAAGAGTTGACAAAGGGCTGGATAAGTGTGATGATGATACTGGTGTTAAAAATCAGGTAGCTAAAAGTGAAGTATATTAATATCACAGATGTTTTTGCATGTATCACTTAAGTTGGTTTTAGGAGGGGGCAGAGAGAAAGTAGAGCAGTTCTTAAATTTACCAGATCAAATCGCTGTTAATCTTTGTTCAGAGTATCTTTCAGCTTTCATTTTCCATCCTAAACTATTTTTGTGTCCTTAAACAGCTTTGTTATTTCTCTCAGAGGTTTCTGTGTTGCCAGATAGCCTAAATAATTTCAAACAGTAGGTGGGAAACATAAAGTAATTCTTAAAGTAGTGTGTAGGGTTCTGCAATAGCAGGGGAAGGAGATGTAAAGAGAAACTAGAAAGAGGAAACTGTACAGAGGAAAACATAAAATAATGTAGCCAGCCCTTAAAAGGAGAGATTGCAAGTATACTTTCATGGCAAAGGAGAAGTGTATGTATGATTGAAAAACCCCTTTTTTCTTCTTGTGGACTTTTCGTGGGGAAAGTGCATGTGCCAGTGTGTCAGACACTCCTGATTGCTTTTTAATGAAAATATTGTTCTTGCTGCTTTATACCGACTGTTGCAGGGTTTAGTCGGAAATCCGTAGCTGGCCTAAAAAGAATGAATTTGTTGTTTCCACAGCTCCCTCTAGGCAGCAGCAGCAATCCACATATAACTTAGGGAATTCTTACTACAGTCAGACAGAAACCAGCACAAATTCAGCTTTGGTGCTGCTTGGTATTTCAGTGCTATCCTGCATATGTCAGCAGCAAGCCATGGGGAAGACAGACATTCAGGTAGCACCTCAGACCCTGCAGTGAGAAGGTTTTTGTTAAAACTCATGTTCTACTCAGGTTTTGTTCAAATTGCAACTCAATTTGTGCCTTCATAAAAGACATGAGTACTGTAGTTTTTCTTCACTTTTCAAACTAAAGCCACTGTCATTTCAACTGTAGCTGTAAGACAACCAGCATGGGCTTGGCCGTCCAGTCATTTTGAAACAGAGGCTCTTCCTGGCATCAAAGTAGGTCTTATAAAAAGTATCACAGTATATATGTGAGTAACAATCCAATAGTTTCAGTCACTTTCTAATGACTGTTTAGTGAGCTCTTAGATACAGGTTGTTGATTAAGTTGATGTTAACAACATATTTCTTTCCTTAAGAGAGAAGGAAAATAACCAAGAGGATACTCCTCATCGCAGCTGCATATTGAATAGCTGATGACCAAAATGAGTGGGTTCCTTCTCCTTGAACTCATTATCAAAGCTTTACGAGCTTCAGTGGAACTGCACAGATGTGCAGCAGTAAGGATATAACTTGAGATGGCCGCAAGTACAGGCCCTGGCGTTGCATATAATCAGGATGGCACAGAGAAGTCCTCCTGAAAAGGTGGGGTAAGATTCAAGTTGATTATACTAATCCCACGGGAGTTAAACTGTTGAAAGGAGTAAGTTCAGGGTGGCCCCAATGAGGTCCAAGTCCGGTGCTACAGTTCATGAGACTTTTCCACGTTTTGGAATAGTTACCCAATATATTCAGGGTGGAAAGTAAGGCCAGGCAGTGACAAAACTACACAGGATTGGTATCCTGTCTGAAGCTAGAAATTTGGGATACTGTGGAAATTCATACCAATGTGTGTACATGGGGGCACACCAAGGGCAGGTGTGGAATGGGAATAGGAAGTTAGAGCTGGTGGGTTCTGATTAAATACTCTGTGTATTGACCTCATAGAGCCTTCATTTGTCTACTTTCACATTATGATTTCAGTCACACAAAAATTAGTCCGGTCAGATGGAAGTGACTAAACAGATGAAAAGTATTCCAGGTTTATGGAGATGTCTTATTGACCAGTGGGAATTCTAGGTTGACGACGTTGTCAGAATCTCCCAGTGTGCGTCACTAAGACCTCTTAACCATCTTCTGTTCCAGGGCATGATGAGGGCCCTTCAAGATCTCATGCCTCAGTCTACAAAGCCTACATGTAAGTGCAGTATAATGTCATATGTTTTCAGAATCCCTTCAAAGGAGGAGGAGAGTGCCTAAGGGAAGGGCATAATATCCAACTAATTTTGTGCCTCACTTTGTGTCCAGTTTTAACTGTAACCCAGAAACCATTTGATTACTGAGTGGTTTTAGAGTGCAGATGCCTGGCATCTGTTAGAAAAACAATACAGATTATGCTGCTATTACTCATCAGCCTCCCCAAACAGCATAGGAGGGAGGGTTTGGTTCATATTAACACATCAGCAGAGGGCTTCTACTCAAATCAAGCTTCTCTTTCTAAGGAGATTTTTTGGTACAGGTTATTCTGTAATGTGAGCATTAATACTTTATTTATCCCACAAGAAACGAAGCAAGAGGGCATTTATGTTAATAAACCAAAATGCTATGGTAGTGATGAGAAATTTATCTTTGACTGCTTGTGCTATTTTCAGAATCCAAATACCAATAGCAGGGCAGGGTGTGCTTTACTTTGACTATAGCTGACCTGTTGTAGATGATGTAATCTAGATCCAGTATCTACTCTATAAAAAACCCACATCTCTCTCTGTTGGAGAGAGAGGAGGCTACCAAAGGTCACCTAAAGCCATTAAATTGCTCAGAGGAAGTTCCAAGTGTTCATAATTAAGGCCCCATCTCAACTTTACAGCTTTTTTTTCTTTCAGATTATCTTGGATGTAATGAATGATGGTTGTGGAACCCCTGAGCTCAGCAGTACTACTGCTGTTCATTTTCTATCCCTACTGCACTGTCTGAGATTGCCATTTAGGACATCCCTCTCATAGGTAGCGATGGAGCTAAAACCCCCAAACCTGCATCAGTGTGTCATGGGATATGTCAGCCAAGGAGAACAATGAAGTTGAATGCAAAAGAAATAGTATTAACTTCTTTTATAGGAAAAATATTTTAATATTTCCCAAAAAACCTTGTTGAGCCTCTTCCAATTTCAAACAAAACATTTTATTCCCATGCTTTGCATTATTTCTGAAGTATTCTAGAAAAAATACACACTAAATGCCAGAAATAACACAACTTGCTGAGACAGATCTAAAATAGCAAGTATTACATAAAGGTGTGCGCAAACCCAGAAATAGCTCAAGGAATTGATCAGAGCAGAAATGGAAGAGAATATCTATAGGATACAAACATTTACAAGAAAAGGTCTGGCAAATAAATAATTTAAATTCTATTTGCCTGGACCTTTCCAAGAGTTTCTAAAATATTTTTTACCAAGTTAAACACAAGAAGGACTATGCAAGACAAACTGGAAATATTAAACTTCGTTGATAAAGGCAGTATCTTGGAATTCTTTTAACAGGCATAATGTATATGCTGTAATGAGAGACAGAAAAGTTCAATAATGGTAATATATCCATCATCCATTAGTAACAGCAAACAGCGGCATTAATTTACAAGAAACCTGCACCAGTCCAACATACCACATCTTTCTGAAGTACTACTAGTTTCTGTGAAAGAAATATTCTGGTTTAAGATCCATGTTACTTTTAAAAGCCCTTTTAACATAAATTTTGATTTAGTCTTTCCTTTCTTTCTGAAAAAGAATGTGATTTAAGCTTGGATTTTCTTTTCCACTGGTACAGTAGTGTCTATGAAGTCTGTAGAATAAATGTCCATTAGAACATGGTTGTCTTCGCTGCTGCTGAGATACTAAATAAAGGCACTCAGAAAACTGTTTCTCCCTTTAATGGTTATTACAGTATCAGAAGGGTGGCAGAACCTGGCAGGGGGGGTGTTGCATCTGAAAAGTCCCATGTTTGTATGGGACTCTCGGACATGGCCAGAGCATTACAAATGCACCTGTTTCAAGAGTAAGGAATTTTGCTGATCTTCACACTTAAGAAACTGTCTTTGTTTCTGATGTAACACTGGGCAACTCCAGATTACAGAAGAGGAGGTCATAAATTATTATTTGCATGGGTTTCACCAGTTTTGCTTTCAGAGTTTGCTGGGAATCAACCTAAAATGGAAACATGCCTCTCCCACAAAATAAGGAGCTAAATTAGCTATAATGCAATATTGCAGATTTTTTTAATGGCATTAACAGTGATTATTTATTTTCTATAAGACCATCTCACGGAATTCATTAATCTAGGCCCTAGCTTCTGCTCACTGAAGCAGCCTTCATTTATAATCAGAAATACAGAATTGAATTGAGTTTTAAATATTTGGAAAATACAGAATCAAATAGAGTATGTACATGGCATTTGCAATCACTCAGTTTCCAGCTGTAGTAGCCAGCAGTTCAAAGGGCTCTACCATTATGTCTTTTTGCATTCTACTTAGCTCACATTATGTAAGCCCTGAACTATTATCTGATCAATTTAATTATAGTTCCTCAAAGACTATAATTCAATGAAAACCAGCATAGCTATTACAAAATTAATTTTAAAATACCTACCTGAAGGCAAATATTCACACAGTATTTTCCATTCTTATGCCAAGGCTTTCAAAGAGATGAGTGAAATGATCCGTGGTAACCTTGATAGAAGTTCTGCAGAGGCAGTCTGTGGAGCTGGCTGGGAGCAGGTGTGATCCTGCCAGCAAAGCCAGGCACTCAGGCCACTCAGGTGTTTACAATGCAGCTGGTGCAGAGCAGCTCCTCTCCCGAGTCCTGATGTCTGCAGGAGGTGTAGAGAGCCAGGCCTCCCGTTCATTTGTTTGTGGTGTATGAGTGAGCTGAGCACAGCCAAGCTTGACCTTGGTCTGGCCCCATCTAGCAGCAGGTATGGCAGAAGGATGCTTTAATGCTTTAGGCTGGTGGTTGTTCTTGTGTCTGAGCATGAATTTCCTTAAGCACACTGTGGAGAGCATATGTCCCAGCTACAGCCAGGCTGTGGTCAGCCAGAAGAATACTGTGTGATTCTCATAGCTGTGCTGCAAACATTACAAAGGTCAGGTAACAGATCTCACTACAAGATAGATGTTCTTAAAACATGTTAGAGTTAAAATTCAGCCTTCAATGCAGTAAACTGTATGGCATGAAGTGACCTAAAGGTGTGATCCACTCTCTTGGTGTCCAAGTCGAGGTTTGAGGCAGCCCAACATAGAAAGTGCTAAAAGGAAAGTTCTGCCCTGTAAGAGAGAGGTAGGTAGGGACAGCAGAAGTGGTAAGAAAGCAGGAATTACAGGTGTTCAGAGCAATAAACATGCTCAGATAAAACAGCACTGAAATACGGTAACAACTGGATCAGTCATCCAAAAAAACCCAAAGAACCATCATTAACTTGACGGGGTAGCCTGGTCTTCAAAACAAATTCAAATAAACCAGCTCCTAAATAGGTTTATCAAAAAGTGAGAGAGTGATAGTAAGGGATGCAAATACCCTAATGTTTCTGACTTGTTATCTTATGAGCAGCTGCAAAATCAGTGATCATTTGCCTTTTACCACTATAAAGGCAGTATGAAGGAAGAAGCTTGTTTTCCCATCTCACTAAACTAAACCAAGTACAGCAAACAAAAGACTAAATTTGTTTTAGGTCAGGATGACAGAATGAGAAGAAAACTGTTCCATTTTAGGTGTGGTGGAAGTTTTAGAAATTTGCTATTGAAAAAAAACCAACCTTTTGGCATATAGGCATTTGGGAGCTTCAACATTTAATTATTTTTAAAATATTATTTTAATTATCAAACTTTGTCCATTTTTTTTCACTCGTATAAGTACCCCCAAGTCTTATTGTTGGTCTCCTGCTTCTTTTTTTTTCTTTTTTAAGATGAGGGTATATTTTATATTTGCTCAGTTTATATATATATATATAGATATATACATATATACATATACATATATATATGCACATAAATTTTCCTATTTAGGTAGAGCATTCACATCTACTTCTAGAATTATCATCAGGACCCTATGTTTTGCCCTGCACTGATAAGAGGTTCAAATAAGTGGTTTGTCTGAAAGAAGACCACTCCAGAGGTACTTTCAGCTATAGCAAAGCATAATCTAGGGGAAGAGGATATGGAGAATATTATCTTCTCTCACTTGATTCACTGTAAGCACAATCTCCTCTTGACCAGGTTTTGGCTGTGATACTTTGAGATGTTATAGCTCAGTTTGCTTGCATTCTTCCATGAGAATTTGGTTCTGCATTGTCACAGCAGGAAGGTAATCATTGACTGGGTCTTGAATGCTTGTAGGAACCTGACCTATCCCTCGGCTGATTCTCTGCCCGTAAGACCCACTGCTGTTTTTGGCTGAGACTGTCTGACCTCTGTAGACTTGAGCCTGATGCTCACATATACCAAACTTGCTTAGCAGGATAAACACATCTCTGCGGAAAGCTTTGGTGAAAATAGCATAAAGAAAGGGGTTGGCACAAGAATTGAGTGGGTAGAAAAGTACCAGCAAAATCTTGGAATTGGAGACAGTTATCAGTGGTTTGTTCATAATGGCAGATAAAGCATGGAAAGAGATGGGAGCCATGCACAGAAAGTCTGTGAAAATCAACACAGCCATCCGTTTGGCAATTTTGGTGTCTTTGTCCCCCGACTTGTACTGGGGGTTTCGCACAGTTATGTAGATTTTTATGTAGCAGGCGCAGATGATGACAAAAGCAATGATGTTACATATTAAAACGAAGACAATGTAGGCTTCCGCCACTGGTGTTTCAGTGTCCATAGGCAAGCAGATGCTGACTTTGCTGTAGCTGCTGACACCAACCAGTGGCAAAAGGGCGAGCAGGATGCAGGAGAGCCACCCTCCCAGCATGATGAGCACGGCGTGCCGGAGGCGAATCTTCCGGTCAGGCCGCATGGCGAAGGTGATGGCGTACCAGCGCTCCAGGGTGATCACGGTCAGGGTGTACACAGACAGTTCACTGGCAAAGACCGTGAAAAACCCGGCTGTGTTGCAGCCAGGCCCAGTCTGCCACTCTATGGCATGATTATAGTACTCTGACCTGGTGTAGAGATCCACTGAAGCAATCAGGAGGAGGTATAACCCCATGCAAAAGTCAGCAAAGGCCAAGTTACACATCAAAAAACGAGGTACAGTCAGTTTATAATGACTGGTGAGAAGGATGAAAAGGACAAAAACATTGCCTAGGATAGCAAGCAGGTTCACAAACCACACCACAATCCTCAGAAACTGATATCCCATTATATCCTCACAGGGATTAAACTCATCAGGCTCTGGCGTGCATATTACGTCTTCATTGCCTCCACAGACAGGATAGTCATAATGACTGTCAAAGGTCTGGACATCTTCCATTTGAGGGTTCTTGAGCTCTTTGCCAAAGCCAAGATTTCCTTCTCCATGCTCTTCCAAAAAAATGTAATAATGGGGATTTTCAGGAAAACTTGTGAACTTAGTGTTTGTGTCATACACAGCATTGGTGTGGTCTGTGTATTCTTCTGCATAATCTTTGTAAAATGGGTCTCTGAGAGTCTTGACTGATCTCTTACGAAAGCTGTGGCTGCTCTGGTTACACATCAGGTACTCCAGGATCCTGAAAGAGTAGAGGGGGAAATCACTGATGGCATTTATAGTCTGACTACTGCACAGCATGTGAACAAAGGGAATGCTTCAAAAGCTATTCATCCTGAATTAAAATGTAGCTATAAAAATGTGATTGGATATATTTTTGTTAACAGACCATATAATGTACGATAGCATTTCTGGGCACTTTTTTAAACTGTATTTTTAATTTTATCCCCACTAGTAATTTTACTTGTTTGGCATCCATAATCCGTCTTCTTTTTTGAGATCTACATTCTTAAAAGTTAAGAAGACATTTATCTACTGTTTATAACTTCTTGGATACTACATACAGTATTACATTTTCACTGTTGCTCACTATTCAATTTCTCCCAGAACTTCCACCAGTCTAATTTCTGTTCAGTAGCTTCTTTACAGCTAACTAGCAGTGCAGCAATTTGGAATTCTGTACCTCATGGTGTGATGCATCTGTATTTGCAGTCAAAAAATTTTCAGTAGTCAACATCTTTTCAGTTAGAAAACATGAGACTTGAGGCTGTAACCTCTCCAACACATTTTTTCCAGGCCTTGCTGTAGCACATTACCCTTGTCTTTTTTCTTTCCCTTTAATTCTGGGCTCAACAAGAGGAGGAACTCCTGCAAAAGGTCCTACAAAAAATTCTTCTGCCAGTTTGCAATTGTAATCTGTTTCAAAGAACATTGTCTATACCTAGAAAAATGGTTATAAAAGTGCCGATAGATGTATTTTTATAAGCGTTGTCTTTACTGATGTATTAAAAAATAAATGCCAGTTAGTGAAACTCACCCACTTTTCTTTTTCCAGCTCTTGAAAGCACAGCAGTGACTTGGATATGATAGGTCAGCTCGCATTAGCTGAAGAAATACCTTTACAGCTGGCAATTTCTTTAAAGTCCATGTATTTTTGGCCATTAGTTCTTTTAGGCTTTCCAATCCTTTGGCTGGAAGGTTGGCAACAGCTGTTCTGGAGACGTCCCTAAGAAAGAAAAAGATGACTAGATTAGATTTTTTTTCAGATTGTTACAGTTCGTCAGGAGTTTCACAGAATTCTACAACAAAAATCAAATCTTAAGGAGGTAGGGATTTCATATCACCTTTTTAAGTTCTGATACCATTCAAATTCAAGTAAGGCTGTTCATTTCTCTGTGATTTTCACTGTCTTTTAAAGCTCTTCTCTTTAATGTCTTTTAGGACAGAATATGAATTATAAAGAAATATCATTACTTTTAAAATTACACTTTAAATTTAAAATTACTTTAAATTTAAATTTAAAATTTAAATTTAAAGCTAACTAGATACAAATGCATATGCAACCACAGTTTTAAAAATCCTTTAAAGAAATCACATCTTCCATTGGAAGAGTTACATTCCCTTACACTTCTTTGGATTAATTTTAACCTATTGGCACACTTTAATAGAAAGCATTGCAATTCCTAAAAGAATGTTCTCTATGTACTGAAATTAAAATCTTTTATTGTAGTCCATCCTGAATCTCTCAGAAAACTGAGTTTGTTGCTTTCTACTTGTCTGCTGAGGTGGACTCCTGTGAGAGATGATGTACAGTTAATGGGGAGGTGGCTTTCCTGTTAGACTGCCAGGTGACTGTCACCTAGTCCTGCTAGTGTTTTCTACTCAGTTTTTGCTTTGTCCCAAAACCTGTTCTAGTGACACTTGAAGTTAAGATGTTTTTCGAGTTGCACTCTCTGAAGAAGTAAAAAGGGTTCTAGGGTAGGAACATTGTTTGAGCATTGTTTTGTCATGAACACCCTCATAATAAATAAATCTGTTTTTTTCTGCACTTTCTAGTCCCTCTAGAAATCTTGCTCACTGTCTGGTTTCTTGCACTGAAAAGATAATTAGAACTAATTTTATGCTTTAAACAACTTTTAAATGTCTACAACATTTGGGTTTGCTCTGTTTTTTGGTTTTTTCCCCTTTTGATTTGTTTATATTTGTTTTTAAATTGAGTTAGAAAATGGTGCTCCTTTTTGTAGGAGGAGTTTTTCACTTCTAAAAGCTCCCTTGCTATCATATGTTCTTTAATATGTCACAACTAATTAATTTCAACTACATAACATTCTTTTTTGTTCTTCTGGAGTCCTTTTCGATAGGTGTTTCTACCATCAGCCTGAACTACCTCTTAGAATAGTCTGAATATTGCCTGCTATCATTTTACCTTCTGAAGAATCACAGAGTAGTTGAGTTTCCAAATCATCTAGTTTGACCTCCTTGATCAAAACAGGGTCACCTGGAGCAGGCTGCTCTGAGCTGTCCTCCATTGACTTCTGAGCATCTCTGGGTCAGGAGACTCCACAGCCTCTTTAGCAATGTGTTATGGCATTTGACCACTCTCACAACAAAGACATTTTTTCAGATGTATGACGAGGTTGCCTCTCAGTTGCCTCTTCTCAAGGCTGAACAGGCCCTGCTCCTTCAGCCTTTCCTTGTGACAGAGATGCTCCAGTCCCTTAATCATCTTTGTTGCCCTCCACTGGACCCGCTCCAGCAGCTCCAAGCCTCTCTTGGACTGAGGAGCCCAGAGCTGGACACAGCACTCCAGCTGTGGCCTCACCAGGGCTGAGTAGAGGGGCAGGATCTCCTCCCTTGACCTGGTGGCAGTGCTCCTCCTAATGCACGCCAGGACACTGTTGGCCTTCCTGGCCCCCAGGGCACACTGCTGGCTCATGGACAACTTGTTGTCCACCAGAACCCCCAGGTCCTTCTCCACAGAGCTGCTTCCCAGCAGGTTGGCCCTCAGCCTGTACCAGTTCCTGTGGTTATTCCTCCCCAGGTGCAGGACTCTGCATTTGCCTTTGTTGTATTTCAGACATTGTTGTATTTCTTCTCTGTCCATCTCTCCAACATGTTGAGGTCCTTCTGAGGGGCTGCACAGCCCTCTGGGGTATTGGCCACTCCTCCCACCTTTGTGCTATCAGCAAAGTTACTGAGGAGGTATCTGCCTCTTAATCAAAGTCACTCCTCAATTTCATGGTCACTATAGCCATGCCTGCACACAACCTTCACATCTCCAACAAGGCCTTCCATGTTTCTTAGCATAATGCTGATCAGCAAACCATTCCTTGTGGGATCCTCCACTACCTGTGACAGGAAGTTGCCATCAGTGCTTTCCAGGAATCCCCTGGACTGTTTATGCTTTGCTGTGTTGCTTGTATTGATTGTGTCAATATCCTAGGGAGGGTGCAAAGGCATGCCCCATAGTCCTGTCTTGTGGTTATGTCTTTGCTTGTATTTACTGGAGTCAGTCCCTCTTAAGTCTCCCTTTACTCCTTGGGTAGTTGCTGAGTGAAAGTTGCCTTTCCACACCTTATCTCTGCTGAGCCTGGCCATGTCCCCATTCCCCTTCTAATGTAGTTCAAAACTCCCATAACAAGCCCTGCTAAGTCCTTTCCCCCTTTGAGACATTTTATAGACCTCTTCTTCTGCAGCAAAACATCTTGGTCAATTAGATCTTGGGATAGATCTTACCAAGACAAGGCTGGCCTTTCAGCAACCCTCATGAGTCTCCATCAAGTCCTCATGGGGGTGGAGCTATCTGCAGGTAGGTTAAACACTCTGTGATGGGAGATGCTAAGGCTCTTTGAAAGGGAAATTACAAATACTTGAGAGCTCTTTGAAGATGTACTGGCACAAGCTTATGGAGAAAGATGATCCTGTTTATGCAACGAATTGGGAATTCTGACAAGCCTTGACAAAATCAGATCTCAAGGGCTATTGAGGTAACTAATCTGTTATGTGACAAGGGGAATGTCTCTCCTGGATTAATTGAAAAATAAAAGAGTGGGGTAAAAGCTTGAGAACAGATGGCAAGATTGCATGCTAGAGGAAAAATGGAAAGTTAATTGGTATCTGAATATACAGGTCATTGCAGCAGGGCCCACAGAGGTGAGGCTGCCACTGGTATTGCTGAGATACTCATAAACAGCCTGGGGAGGAAGTGAGAGCAGCTGCAACAAAGCTTGTTTCTGACACAAAGTAATACAAGGCAGTGAAAACTAAACCTGATTGTCCTAAGAAGCAGAAGGCTTCTGCAACAGTATTATGTAACTGAGCAGAAAAATAATATGCTTTAAAATTAATGAATGTAAAGTACATTTAGGAAAAAACAATTTTAACTTTACATGGATGACAATGGGGTTTAATTTAGCTAACACTCTAGAAAGTTCTTAGAGTCCTCTGTAAATGTCAGGTCAGTGCTTTTAGTAATGTTGAAGGGAAGTAGAATGCTAAGAATTCTTGGAAAAGAAACAGAAAACAGAGCAGAAAAACTTCACTTTGTAAATCTAGTATGACTGTAACTTAAACATTATCTGTGGTTCTAAAAATACTATATGCAGTTGTAATAAGAGCACAGAAAGCTGCAGCTAGGATGAAAAAGTATCGAGCTGTTTATATATGAAGTAATAAGGTACAGATAAGGACTTTTCTCTTGGGAAAAGCTACGTCTGGAAGCAGCAGTAGTAGACTGTACTGCCATGCAGATTGTAAAGAAGGTGATTGGTAATGATTATTAACTCTTCTGAGATGAGTTTTGGATCACTTATGAATGTGAGGCAAGAGACTTAAAAATAAGAGAAGGCACAGTTTTTCACTTAACTGCATCATTGTGAAAATCAGTGCTGTGGTTCATCATGTAGACCAAAAAGCTAAGTAACAAGAAGAACAATATACTTTTTTGGTTTGGTTTTATTCACAATTGTGTAACATTCCCATCAGAAATGTCTGGGTCAGCAAGAGCACCCTGGGGGACAAGGGCTCTTGCTTTGAAAACAGCTGCTGAGAGGACCTTCTCTGGAGGTACAGGGAATGGAGCTGCAGCTCCTGGAAAGCTGTGAACAGAAGGGAGTAGCAGTCTAGGGCTCCAATTGTGGAAACAATTTCCCAGGGAGCCGAGGTGAACATGCAAAGTCTGTGGCAACTCAGAGTGTTAAAAAGTGATGTTAAAAAGTGTGAAAGAAACAACTGTTCAGCAAAAAGAAAGGGCTCGGAAGAATTAATTGTAAGACTATGTCATTTCTGTTCTGTCTTACCAAATCCTGTGAATTCTTTTATATATGTGCCTATGGGTGTGTATTTAAGCAGACAGGTATTGTAGGTTTTGTTTTCAAACACTCTGTTTTATACTGGGGAGCTTGGGGAAAAGTTAAAGGAACAGATGCCTTGAAGTTCTTGATTTATGATTAATTCTGGTGCAGGGCTAGCTACTGATACTTTATCCCATCCATAGGCTATATTAAACACAATGGCTCAGAAGTTTGGAAGTTTCCAAAATCCCAGTTTGAGAAGTCCCTAGAGTGCTGGGGCCTCTCTGTAGGTTGCTATCGCAAATCAAAAAGTTTCCTGGGAGTCTGGTGATAATTTGTCTCCCAGTGGAAGATAATTTCTTAGTTACCCTACCTAGGCCCACACTTTGTTGTGTGTGTGTCAGCTGGCCAAGAGGAAAGTGTAGGATTCTCAGGGGTTTTTTTACCATACAAATCTAGTGTTGATGATTACCTAATCAGATTCACAATCTACTTCAAGCAGCATAGCAGCTGTCTTAAAACTAGGTTGAAAAGATTTATAAATAATTACTAATCCTCAGAGCCATGTGAATCCAAGTAGTTGGAGTTGTCAAGACTATAGTATCTGAGCATGCATTCATATAGAAGACACATTTTCCTGAAAGAGTTCTTTGTGTGCCAGTGTATAGAATCATAGAATCATTAAGGTTGGAAAAGACCTTTAAGATCATCAGCCCAATCATCCATCTAGCACCCACCATGTTCACTGTGTCCTCAAGTGCCATATCCACACATTTTTTGAACACTTTCAGGGACCGTGACTCCACCACTTCCCTGGGCAACCTGTTCCAATGCTTTACAAACCTTTCTGTGAAAATTTTTTCCCTAACATCCAATCTAAACCTCCCCTGGCACAACTTGAGGCGATTTCCTCTTGTCCTGTTGCTTCTTACCAAGCCCTGATTAGCCAAGTATGGTCAGTCCCAATCAGTCAAAGATGATCAGTCCTGATTTGGGTCTGCTGAGAAAAATGGGAACTGACTGCTGTTATGTCTGTCTCATTAACATCTAATCATACTGATAACTAAGATGATGTTTAGACACAGCAGTGCTTACATTGCACATAAGAGTGTCTTGCTGGCACTGCTAAGCTATAGCTTGCACCCTTAAAGAAACACAAGGGAATGGGCAAGAGGTCTGATGGACTTGTCAAGAGATCTGTCTCAAACTGAAGTGACTGTAAAAGAGGCTAGGCAGGAAACTGATAAAATGAATGATAGCAAGTCACAAGGACTGGATGGTTTTCACCAAAAAATTTCTGAAGCAGCTGAAGAAGGAAGTAGTTTAATTGGTAAAAGAGTCGTGGAACCTTCAGCTTTGCTCTCCTGCAGAAAGGCAGCAAACGAGCCACCACCGAATATGATATACCTGGGGAAAGTCAGCATGTAAGGGGCTTTTGTAAAAATAAGTCCTGCCTTGCAAACTTCTCTGAGTGTTAAGCTTATGATCTGCTCAAAGTCTCCTGAGACTTCTAAAAGGCCTTTGACAAATGCCCACAAGGCTGAGACAGAAACCAGGCAGACACACTCTTGTGAGAAGTGTCAAATGCTCAGGATTATGGAAAAGGCTAGCAACATTCTCAGCTAGCCTAGAGCCAGACCAGAGTTCAGCTTTTAAGTGGCCGAGGTCTAGAGCCCACTCAGGTACTGGAATTGGTTGCGTAGAGTTCTACACTGTGAGGCAGAACAGCAACCAAAGTGCTCTCAACCAATGCCAACATTTTGGCTTGGTAGCGGTTTTGTTTGATGCTCACATATTTTCTTATATATCTCATGTGACATTTCTAGGCTGTTGCTTATCTCAGCTGAAATTTACACATTATCTTGAATGTTAAAGAGACATTGGAGAGGTTCAGATAAATGTGGGAATAAAACATAGCTTATCAATTCAGAGATGTTGTTTTCTGAACCAACTGTATATTATAGAAGTATTAAACAGATACTCAGTTGCTCAGATTTTTTTTCTTTTTTCCTGGGTTATTCTATTTCAGTCTAATTCTTTGTTGGTTTTATGAAGTCAATATTTCAGAACTAGATCTAAGTGATAATAGCTTTTTTCAATAGTCCTTTTCATTGCTGGAAGCATGCAATTGTAGTATGAATTCCAGTAATAGCAATGATTTAAAAGACAGGTAATTCAGAAAATGAGATTGAATGCATCATAGTACAATTGGGAATTTTTACCTAATCATATACAAATTTCTGAGTACTGGAATAGATAAAGCATAAAATATATAATAGATGGGCTTAAACTACAGATACTATTTTAACTCTACTGAGAGTTTTTTTAAAATCTAAAAATTAGCATTGTTTGATTAGGGAAATACAGAGTGCTCCTCTTGCTCAAAGACTTGCTTATGTCCCATGAGAGGAGCCATTCCTAGATTGGGAAATGATGCTTTAAAGAGCAATTCTGCATTCTGCAGATAATTTAACTGCTCACATGTACCTTGTGTGACTGTAACATTTTGAGTTTGGACTGTGTGCTTTGTAAAATCTAATTGAATAATGAGCCTGATTGTATTTTTATTGTACTCTGTTGAACTTTTGCTCTAGGCAGCAGCTCTTGTCGCATTCAGTAGATCAGGTCCACTGAGTTGCTGAATCCTTGCCAAGGTTTCATTTTGAGGTGAAGAGCAATGTATTGTCATCATACTCTTAAAATAGTTTTCTAAAGGGAGCAATCTGTGTATACATCCACGTACATCTGAGTATACAACAGTGACAAAGGAACCAGAATTGCTGACATCTGTTTTCCTCTATTCAGTGATCACAATCCCTGCTTCCTCTGCTGTTGTAAACTGCAAATTTGAAAAAAATTAAAAATTACCTAGCTTTTCAATACTTACTTACGTTTAATTAGGTGGTTTGAGAGCAGGGCCAAACTCACACAACATACATATAGTCAGGCACAATTTTTTGTAGTTAAATCTTTCTCACTGGGTTTCTTTAAAGCCAAAATGGAACATTACCCCATTAGGGGGGATTCACGGTCTGTATTTCAGCCTTTAAGTTGCTGTTGCTGTTGAAATCCTGATCAGAAAAAAAGCACAATCTGTGGGGCGTATGTTCCAACTACCATAAATTCTTATCTCACTTGAAGAGTCCATATAGGGAACTCCAGACAATAAGTTCTGCCAGCTTGGTACGGAGGCAAGACAGAATTTCTCTTTAGAGCTCCATAAATGTTCCTATTTTGAAATTTTTTGGAATTTTTTTGTGCATACTGCCACCACTATAAGCAATGTCATTCATTGTCCCAGGAAAAAAGCAATATTCTCACAACAATTTTCCATAGAGTTAACTTTCAAGATTATACAGTTTGGAAGTAAAACTTTATTTTGAGGAAGATCAAATGGTCAGCTAACAACACCAAGGTGCCTGAACAAAAAATGACTTAAACTATTCCCTATAACAAGCTAAGCTGTTTACACTGCCCAAGGGAATGTGGAAGGGCTGTATTGATCAGACTTTTCAGTGTTACATTAGTTAACAAATCTGTGGTGTCTCTGTAAATAACTCATTGGTCATGATGGTATAGTGGGAGTGTATACTAAGGCACCAATTGCAAGGATATTTTTGTCTCCTGTGGGAGGTGTTAATGGCCATTGACATGACACAACCACAAATACTAGGTTTTCATTCAGTTTTCATTTTTTGACTTCAGCATTCTTAAGGTAATGCATATGTGGGAGTTTCAGAAACTCTTTTGTTCCTGTTAAAATAATTCTAGTTCCTGAAGGTCAGCTACAAGGTCTGTCCAGCTGGAAGGATTCCACTTTAAATTGTTGCTCATTTTATGGCAAACCTTTTCTACATCATACATGCAGAATAATTCCTGGTTATCTGTGGGTAACACAAGCCCCTAAGGTGCTATTAAAATTACATTAAAATAAAATTAAAAGCTAATAACTTGAATTATTAATTCTGTCCTGGTTTTGGTTGGAATAGAGTTAAATTTCTTCACAGTAGCTAGTATGGGGCTATGTTTTTGATTTGGGGGTGAAAATAGTGTTGATAATACAGGGATGTTTTAGATCTCCCTGGGCAGTACTTACACACAACCAAGGCATTTTTTGTTTTTCACACCATCTGACCAGCAAGGATGTTAAGGGTGCACAAGAATTTGGGAGAGGATAGCCAGGACAGCTGACCCCAGCTGACCAAGAGATATTCTAGACCTTACCAAATCATGCTCAGCAGTAAAGACTGGGTTGACGTTTGCCAAGACTGCCATTGCCAGGGGACTGGCTGGGAATCAACGGGCTGGTGGTGAGCAATTGTTTTTGTTACATCACTTGTTGTTCTTGGGTTTGGTTTGTTTTTTTCAACATCCCTTTTTTAATTATTAAGCTGACATTATCTCAACCCATGAGTTTTTCTCATTTTTACCCTTCCAATTCTTTCCCTCATCCCATTGGATGCAGGGGCAAATACACGGGTGTGTGGAGCTGAGGTGCAGGCCAGTGTTAAACTGTGACACCATCCTAGGAGCTTTATCTTAGGACTTGCATATCAAAGTATCATGATGTGAAATACTCTGGCTTTTTAAATGCACTGTTGATTTACTGTGCTTACATGCCATTTCTGGCCTCCTGCCTTTGAGAAGCGATATCTCTCTCTGTAATGACACTGTAGTAAGTACCACATCTCTCTTTAGTTATAAGTTCTGCTAGGACTCTTATTAGCCATGAAGGTATATCATTCTAAGAGGAGATGGATAGCTGGCTGTTTGGACTGCAAGTATAAAACATGTCCTGAGATCAAGGATCAATGGGTAGCTGGGATAGCACAATAATAACAGAAGACTAGAAAAAATTCTAACTTGAAAACAGGGTAAAAAGGAAGTTCTTTACAGTTAGATATGCACATCCTAGGAGAGCATCTCTAGCCCCTAAACCAAGAGGTTTTGTGTAGCTGACACATCTCCAAGCTAGCCTTTGCTCAGGAAGATTAACTGGCTCTTACATCATACAATTAACCACCCACAACCTTTTGCAGCATATCATTACTTGTTCACCTGTCCAGCATAACAACAACACTGACGCTTTAAATACCCACAATAATCAAGAGTCAAAAATCTGTGCTTCAGCAAGCTCTCACGTGCTGGAGCCAGACTGATTTTCTGGAGTTGAATAGATGCTGAAAGAAACATAATGACTTCTGCACCTTTTGTTATTGCAGGTAGCTGCTAGGATTCTTCCCAAGAAAAATACAGTTATTCTGCTATGAATAAGTTGTTTTCCTGAAGAGCAGAAAGTAAAACTTGTTCTTACATGGACTGAGCACTGCCGGCAGCATCTGGTTTTGGAGTGGAAGAAGAAATTCCCCCTTCAGTATTTCAGTTCTCCTTGTGATCAGCCGTAGGCTCTACATTGCATACTAGACAATTTGAGTCAGGGAATGTGATTCTTCTGGAAGTTCTTAACTTCTTTAAAGTTTTATTTTCATTCTGTATTATGATTCCTAATTTTAGTGAAAAGTTCTTTGGAGGATTATAAAATCAGACTTGAAGCCAAATAACATGAGAAAAAAGAAAAGCATCAGAAGTAACTGGTTTTCTGTCTAAAATTATTTTTTCCACTCTTTAAATTTCCTTTACATGTGTGGTACAAAAGCCCTTCTTTTGTATTACAATTGTACAGCCATAAGACAGGTTGTAGTACAGAATCTTCCATAAGAATAATTGGTAGGAACATTATGTGTAATGTAGGATGCAAGCATTTCATAAATCAGTTCCCTAAAATACAGGTTTTGTTGCTGGCATTATTTTTGTCAACATGTCATTCCTGTCCCTGCTGCTCTGATGCTAATGGTTGTAAAGAAATTGTAAGCTAAAACAGTATTATTTTTAAAGCTTTCTCTTTTTCATTTTCATCTACTTACAGTAGAGTTGGTCCACTGTGTGCTCCCAGAAATGCATCATCATTGATAACTTTGAGGTATTTGTTCTTGTGCAGATAGCTGCAGAAACAAACAAAATACAGTGATTTGGAAGTAGTTATCCATAGGTTACCAAAGATCTCAAGTTTACTTGCCTGCAAGGATGTACAAAAGCAATATGTATAAAGGCCATCCATTCACAACCACATATTGAAGCATAATCAGTTACTTCATTTTCTGTGTACCCAAGAAACAAAATACAGGTTTTCCATTTTGAAAAGCAATTACATTCCTCAATAAATACTTTATTTTGCTAATTTATTTATTATCTTTGTTCCACATTTTTTCTCTAACTGTCATACACATAAGGGCACATGCATACACACTGTGTCTTCAAGTACATATGTATGAGGATGAGGTAAAATAGTTTTGTTTTCTTTTGTCAGAATGGGATGTGGGGAATTACATGATGGAACGCATAATGAACAAACAGGAAGACAATTTCCCCCATGTTTTTGGTTCAATAAAATTCTTAAACGCTTTAAATTCTCCATAGTTAAGTGGAGGTTTCTATATACAGGCCAAAAGTTAAGATTGAAGTTTTGTTATAAGAAGAGGAAGGAAAGAGTGAGATGCTTGGTACGCCATTATAAACATTTACAAGTTAGCTTGTGATGTAGCTAGTAAGATAAAAAGTGCAATAGGAAGATGGTCACAACAGGTGTCAGAGAGTGTCTGTGAAGTTCGCAGTCACAGAACGTTCTGCATTGGAAGGGACCCAGAAGGATCATCAAAATCCAACTTCTGGCCCTGCAAAGGACAGCCCCAAGAGTCACATCATGTGCCTGTTGTCTAAACACTTCTGGAACTCTGTCAGGCTGGTGCTGTGACCACTTCCCTGGGGAGCCTGTTCCAGTGCCCAGCCACTCTCTGGGTAAAGAACCTTTTTCTAATACCCAGCCTAAACCTCTGTGACAACTTCAGGCCGTTCCCTCCTGTCCTGTCACTGGTCGCCACAGAGGAGAAATCAGTGTCTTTCTCTTCTCTTTCCCTCAGGAGGAAGTTGTAACTGCAGTGATGTTTCCCCTCAGTCTCCAGGCTGAACAAACCAAGTGACCTCAGCTGCTCCTCATACATCCCCTCAAGGCCCTTCACCATCCAGCCCTCCTTTGGACACTATAATAGTTTAATATCTTTTTTATATTGTGACCAAAACTGCTCACAGTGAGGTCACACCAGTGCAGAGCAGAGCAGGACAATCCCTTCCCTTGCCCAGCTGGCAAGCCGTGGTGCGGAAAAAGTTAAGTAAAGATTGTAATCCTGTCCTTGTTGAAGTCATTGGCAAATTGTTCATAACATTCACTGGATTTAAGCTTATATTGATCACCATAGTAAGAAATGAGAACTAAATGCACTTCATCTGGGTTACACAACAGAAAGTCTTAGGGAGCCAAATAATGCTTCTGGCATGTTATTCATTCGACATTACTCATGCCTTAAGCCTTGTTCCTTACAGAGGAAAATACTTTACATCACCTTCTCAGCTGTTGTTGTTTGAAATAAGATTTCATTCTTTATTAATATATGGCATTCTAGCATCACCTGGTGTTTGTGTTTTCTGAGAACTGATTTTCATATTCTGTAAATGGCACACTATTTTTCTGATAATTTCCTTTAGTGTGCAAATTTCCTTATGGTTTTGTCTGCAAAACGAATACAAAAATTAAAACCAGAGTAAAAGTTAAGAATTAAGCCAAGATTTCAACATCTAGGTTGTAGTGTTGAAGGACACAAAAACCTGCTTCACCTAATAAAACCTGTCTGCTTTAGTAGCTAGACACTATTATACAACCAGTTAATTGCTAGTCCAATTTTGAGATATTTTCCCCTGATGTTTGAGTACCATAGTGACTAATAAACCTGAAATATAATAGTTGATATGCCTGATAAAAATCTTCAAAGTTACAAAGAGAAACAGCTAGAGACTTTGGGAAGTACAGAACCATGTGTTACTAAGGAGGGGCTGCGGTGTTAGCTGCCAGCTTTCACATCAATGAGTCAGGCCCATCAGAATGTACAATTTCCTGATGCTAATTGGTTTCAGTTGTTTAAGCCCTTTTATTTTGGTAGGTACTGCTTTTAGATGGAAAGAATAAGGCTTTGGTAAATATTCATTTGACAAAAAAAGCTTATGTAGAGTCAGTTCCTTCTGAAAGTGCCATTAATCCTGCTGTTACTGATAGTTAAATGATACAGAATGTCATTTAAATTCCCTGCAGAAGAGAAAACCACAACAGTGGTATCAACACGTCTAAACAAATCTTAAAAGTTTTAGAAATCATATAGTTGATGTGTAATATCTAGCCTCAGTGGGGACACTAGAATAATCGTAATTTTGGAGAGTTGGTGAATGGCAATCAGATACACATGAACACCCCAGTACAAACTGGGCTGGGAGATGCTGATGTTTTTGTAGTGCTGGAATTAAATGAAGGCCCTTTTTCATGTTTTTCAATCCAGTCAGAGCAGTAAACCACCTATACTTGTGTCCAGGACTCCACAGACTCAGAGTCCAGGGCTAAGTGGGAAGAATATTGTGTTAGGCTTCAACCGCAGCAGAAAACACCATGACTGCAGAATGCTGAGCAGGACCTTCTGAGGGCACGAAACACTAACAGGGCATTTCAAGTGCTGTGTAAAACATATGTATCCAGCTGGATTAGGAAATGAAGGTTAAAGAAAGGGAGACAGGAAAAAAGATGCATTGGTAAGTGAGCAGTACTAAGGATTTGTCATGTGATTTTTCTACACAATTGTTTATCTTAGCTCTGAGCTCTGCCAAGCATTTTAAGTGAACCCTGAAAGTGTATACTAAAGTAAATATATTCTTTTGGAGTTTATTTTTGTGATTAGATTTTGAGATCGCACACATTTTACTTCAGTAATTTAGATAGTTCTGTAAAAGCTCATCACAAATATATTTTGCCATTCACCAAAAATATCTTTTAAAAACTCTTCTTTCCTCACCAATTACCTTACAGAAATAAACACTGGTGCAGCAGCACTACTTTGCAGGAGTGATGCAGTTTATGGACTTTAATGATGGGTTAAGATGAGGGGTTCAAGTGTCAGATGAATGCTTTTCAGTAAAAGCATCATTCAGCCCTTCGTTCCTGGTTCTTTACTTCCCTGCCCTTACAAAACTTACACAGCAGTACTGTGGTTTGCTGTTAAACACTGATCCTTGTTGGATGACAAGATCAACTAGGTAGTGCTATTATTCAATATGATAATGGGAACCCTTTATCCATGGTTTTTCACCTATACCTGCATTAATTTTTTTGGCCCTCTTTAATTACATAGGCATTTTAATACTGCAAGAGTGGTAGAAAGGCATAATGCATAGTAGAAGATAGCCTCAAGATTCCCAAAATGTCTTCTGATTTATGGATGGAACATGAAGTCTTTGAATAATTTGCCAAAAATTTATTACTGTTTTTGATTGTTTTGCTTTGTCACTTACTTTTGTCCTTGAGATAATCATTCAAAACACATTCAAATTTCACTCACCCTTTTTCTATTCGTTTAGTTTTGCTCCTATTTTTGTTAAATTCAAATGCTCTTGGATCAGACCCAGAGAAAAACAGGTACTTCTTTCACTATATAGTGGTAGATAATCAGGAGTTCAAATTAGAAATGTCAGAATAGAGAAAATGAAATATTTGCCTCTTACATTAGCTTAATGCTGCTGCTAGAAACAACAAATCTCCAAGCTTGCACTTAGCAAAATTATACTTTATCCTGTCGTATGGTAACCAAACTACTTTAGAAAATTTGTTTAGAAATTTCAGTGTAGTTTATCAAACAGATAAAGGCTTACCACTCATGTTCAGCTCCCTGGTTTGCCTTTTACATCTAGAGTAGTGCTCTACTCCAAGTAAATGTCATATGGTTTAATTAGGAGAAAAGTGTGTATTGTAATAAACCATTTTTAGATACCATTTGCTGTTAGATAAACCTGTGAACATAAGTCTAGTTTTAGTTATTCTGTTGGTTGTTTGTTGGTTTTTTTTTCTTTTTAAATGTGATTGACTAGTGCATCATAGCCAGTCTCTGGTAGGATTCACTTAGGACCATGAATCATAGAACATATCAGGTTGGAAGGGACCCATAACCATCAAGGGGTCTAACTCCCTAGTCCTTGCAGTACTATGAGAACCAAAATCATGACCATGACCATCATCCAGATGCAATTTGAACTCTGACAGTCTTGGTGTTGTGACCATGCCCCTGGGCAGCCTGTTCCAGTGACTGACCACCCTCTTGGTGAAGAACCTTCGCCTAATGTCCAGTTGAACTTCCCTCGATGCAGGTTCATTCTGTTCTCTTGTGTCCTATCACTGGTCACCAGAGAGAGATCAGCACCTGCCCCTCCACTGCCCCCCTTGAGGAAGCTGTGGGCTGCCACGACATCTCCCTCTCGTGCTCCCCTTCTCCAGGCTGAGCAAGCCAAGTTACCACAGCCACTCCACGTAAGTCTTGCCCTCAAGGCCTTTCACCATCTTGACTGCTCTCCTTTGGACACACTTAAGGGTTTGATATCCTGCTCATATTGTGGCACCCAAAACTGCCCCCAGCACTCAAGGTGAGGCTGCCCCCGTGCAGAGCAGAGCAGGACAATCCCCTCCCTTGCCCGGCTGGTGATGCTGGGCCTGATGCACCCCAGGACAGGGCTGGCCCTCCTGGCTGCCACGGCACTGCTGACTTGTGCTCAACTTGCCATCAACCAGGACCCCCAGATCTGCTTCTGTGGGGCTGCTCTCCAGCCTCCCACTTTGTATGCATAACCAGGATTACACCATGCCAGATGGAGAATCCAGCAATTGTTCTTGTTAAAGTTAATATAGATGGTGATGGCCCAGCTCTCAAGTCTGTCCAGATCTCTCTGTAAAGCCCACTACTCTTGGCCTTAAAAAATACTTAAATACCTTTAAAGAATACTAATTACATTTTTTTTTTTTTTTTTTCTAAAAACAAGCAAACAGTATCTACATAGGCTAGTATGTGCTGTCTGCTTCTCTACTTCCCAGTTCAATAAAGCAGACTGTTTAGGACTGTTTAGGACTCCAGATCTTCTAAAACTATGTTTTCATTTGATTCTTCAATAATGAGAATTCCAAAGAGGACAGAAGCAATACCACCTGCATACTATGAGAGAAGCATAAAGAAAAATTGTTACAAAATAGTGTCCAACCTGTGCTTTGTCAAATGTAAGAAATGGAAGAGCCAACACAGTTCATACATTGGCTAAGGCTTGGAAAGTTTCTGAGTATTGCTGCATGTGGCTTAGAGGGATTCAGTCAAGACACTGGCTTTATTTTTTGCCATATTTTACATCTTGCAATTTCTGTGGGGACTAGTACAAACACTATGTCATCATGGAAATCTTCCTTTTTCATGTGTAACTGAACTAGTGTGAATAAAATCAGATCCATTCCAGATCTTTGGTTTAACACAAACCTTTCAGACTTTAAGTCTAGCTAGCTGCTAAGCTAAAATAGGCAGTTTGGAAAGATTAGGACCATGTGAAGGATGCCCTTATGGAATCCTTATCAAATTTAAGCCTAATTTAAAATAAAGTACTAAAAATAATCATATCTATCCTCTTGTCTCTCTGGTTAATTTAAGAGCCCACAATGAAGAAATCTCTTTACTCATGAGAGTGACAGACTCTTCAGTCAAGCCTCTGTAGGACAAGAGTAAACTCTGCCAAAGTGAATGGAGTCTCTAGAATTGTGATTTTTTTCTCTCTTAATGATTGAGGCACATGGTGTAAAAAGGATATTCACTCACTGACTATTGTTTTTTCAGAAAATACAATAAGAAGTTTCAGGGAAATATGAAATTGTTGATTCATGGTTTTGAGATGTGCATCTCATTTCCAGTGTAAGTGGCTGGTTCCTCTGAATTGCTCCCAGCACCTTACACCACTCTCTTTTTTGCAGGTAAGAGATACCTGTGAAAGAACTGCTACCATTATCAGTGCTACACTCACTAAAACAAACAGTCTTGTAAAAAAAAAAGCATAATTATCTTCCAAATTGTCTTAGAAAAGTTACTGATCAAACAAAGTCTTACTGTAGCTCCAAACCAGAACAAAATTCACAATAGAATTACTTGCCATGGTTTTATTTCTGAGCTATAAATATACATGCTAAATGAAAGCACACTGCAAAAGACATTAAGCAATGATACTGTTATTGCTGGCTGAAATTAACATCCTGTCTTTGCTCCTTAAAAGTAATTAAAATAAGATACATATTTCAGAGCCTCAAATAAGCAAAGAATTTTGGGTTTTTTCTTCTGAAAGATGAGAATTACCTGCTACTTACATAGCATCCAGATTTGTCCCATTAAAAGCATGGCCTTGAATACTGGTAAAACCATTATTGTAGAGTTTACTGCAAGCAAAAGAGAAATTACATCACTGTGTTTTGGGCTGCTTCAATACATGAATGCCTAATATTTTACGCATCATTTTCCTTTGCAACAGCACACTTATGGATGTGTTAATTTTAATCTCTTGAAGAAGCAGTTGTTACAGTGCAAAGTCAAACAAATGCCCAGAAGCATTCTTGAGTGCACCTGAATCAAGGATACATGTGGCAGGTGTGCCATCTACCTCCTTTTACAGCAATGATAGACTAAACCACTTTACTGTAATTTCCCTACACTTAAACTAAAAGCAAGGAAACGAAATCATGCTAGGACTGATTAAGGAAGGCTAAAGGAACTAACAACTAGCAAAAAAGGTCTGATTTTAGTATCAGGCATGCCTTAAATTTTTAGAATTAATTCTTTTACTTCCTCAGAGCAAAAGGATTTTTTTTTTAGAATTTCTTTAGAATTCATCTGTTTGCATTCTAATGCTCTTCCTCCCAGTTCAGGTCACAACTCATTACAGTAATCACTCCCATCAGGCCTTTCTTGTGGCTCACATTGACTGACTTGCATTACTGAACTTTATTTAACAATTTTCTTTCAAATATGACGTTTCTGATGTTTGCCATCCATTAGTTTCCGTGGTATGTATCACTCAGGTTGCAAAAGAAGTTAGACACAGTTATAACCCTGCTGTAGCTTTACAGGGAGAGAACTTTGCAGACTTTCTCCTTTGATTTTTTTCAAATATAACCATTCACTGGCACTAAGGTCATAGAAAAAGCAAAACTACTTTAGTCAAGCCAGTTTAAAGACAAGAGCAGGACTTATTTCAAATAGCTGTCAAAGTACAGAATTTATGCAAACAAGAATATAGATACTGTCTGTCTGTGTTGTTTCTCTGTTGCAAACTACTAGAGAGGAGAACAGGAATAATTTTATTTTTAAACATTTTGCTATATGCATTACCAGAGAGGTAATCGCCTTGTGACTTAAACTGAAGGAACTTACAGGGTTAGAGATTCATTACAAAGTCCTTGGAAAGCATTTGCAGGCACTGAAGTCATATAAGGATTATCTGCAATTTCACTGAAAAAGGAGACAAAATATCACAATCAAACATCTGCCCAACAGAGCATCTGGAGAACAGCTTTGTTATTAAAATTGTTCTCTGCTTTGATAATAAATAGAAGTTTAAAACACAATTATTTAAATAAATTAATTTTAATGTATTTTAATATTAATATATTATAAAATAATAATATTGCCGTATTTCTTATATTATAAATTTAAATTTATTTATTCAAATAAGTAAGTTTAAAAGAATAACCTGTTTAGTTACATCTAAAGCTAGAAGATACACGTAGGATGAAGAATTCCAGAGCATATTCCAGCATCCAGGAAGATAGCTCAAGAGGTAAATGGGTTTTGTAGCTCTGGTGAGGTGTGCCAGCCTGTGTGATAACAGTGGCTGATGGCACAGACAGGTCCCTGGTCTCATCAGCCAGAGAATTAGCAGAGTGAGTAAGCATTAGCTGCAGTGTCAATTGAACAACCCATGTGGCTTTAGAGCTGAAATCCTGCTCTCTAAATTCAGATAAGATATCAGATAATACATCATTCAGGACAGATGCATTTTACTTTACAGAAGTGCATCTAGCACGTCTCTTTCACTAGTAAGTGAAATAACTAACTGCATCTTCTGACCTCTTGTCCAAAGAAGTGTTTCACTACTCATTTCTTAAATACTTTTTTTTACTCCTACTCCGCATTCTTAATAAGTACTATGTGTCTTCAGACCAAAATTCTGTTGTAACAAAAGGGAGAAAGGAAAGCTAAAGAGATTTACTATTACTAATCTGGAGAAAGGAGAGAGGAAAAAGCTGGTAGAAACAAAGGGCAGAGCAAAGTCTTTGATTGCCCTTTTCCTGATTTTTTTTTTCTGAATAATATTATAGTCTGGAAATGAAAATATTGTGCAAAGGTTTCTTTTTCTTCAGCTTGTGGATTAGGTGTGGCCTAATAAAGGCCCATGCATAAAGTCCATGGGCTGAGAAGTCCTAAGAATTATCCATGTGCCAGAAATAATTTCATGCTTTTCTGTGCTTCATTTGTGCATATACATGTGCCAACTCTGAACAGTACTACAACCATTTTTATTCCAAGTAATTTTCACTCATAGGTGGTTTCCACCACAAGTTCTTTGGGGCTGATATTTTGCAGATTGGTTCATTTTTTCTAAATAAATATATACTTGTAAGTTGCTTGACCTCAAGGGCAAATAGTAATATAATGAATGGGTTTCCCCCAGCTATACCTTATCCATTATTTAGAAACCTATTATTTTTCAAGAGCATTTTTTTTCTTGATGGAAGAAACAAAAAGTCTTTCATTGAATAGCAATATCTAGAAATGTATATCATAGGACTATCTTCCTTGAAAGTAGAGGTCTATTCTTTAAAAACTCTGTGCAGCATATAAGCCCTATATTTATCTTTTCGTAGTTATTGCTATTAAAAAAATATTAAGGCAGAAGTAAAACAATGTTGGCACTGAGAAGGCACTGAGAAAGTCACTGAGTTAGCTGGAAGCAGGAACACAGATGGTTGTATAGAGTGCTTTGTTTCATCTAGCCTGTTCAATTCTTGGTTCTCTCTACTATGTAGAAGTAGATCTAGCAGAGTTTTCAATCTAAGCTGAAGCCCTTCTGATCTTTGAGAAACTCCCTAATAGTTCTTAAGATGTAGTTACATCTCACTCAGAGCTCTGCCTGACTCAGGTTTCAGTCTTGGAGGCTTACAGCCAAGGTGAATGTGTGTTAGAACAAAGCTTGTCTCTGGTCTCAGAAGATCCTTGGAAGGGAAGATCTCATTGCTTCCTACAGGTCTATGCTTTTTAGCAAAACAAGCAGCATTTCTCTATTGCTCTGAGGTTCATCTTGCCAGTGGCAGACCATGAATGCAGTGGGAACAGACTCTTATTGACCAAAAACACCTCTTAGCAGCACTGAAACAAGGCCTGCGGTAGATCATCAATCACATCTTTGCAAATCACCTTCTAACATAACACTTCTCATTTTTAATTGCCTTTTGCCTAGCCCATCCAGCATTCAAGCCTCCTCCAGCTGAAAACTGCTACTATATAAGATTTCTAACTTCTCTCTGGGACCAAGATACTTCCACATTGTGTCAGCCTGCAAGTCTTCATCTGAGCTACTCTTTCTCCTCAGCTTGATTACAACCCAAAATTCTGACTTTGATTAACACAGGTGGATGTTGTCTGTGCTTTTTAAATACCAAGAAACTCCTGCTTATTTTAGAGTTCAAAGCAGAACTCTTTGTTTCTGAAATACCTTTAAGGATAACAGTGGGAGACCTCCTTGTCCCCATTTGCATTCCCATTCTCCTTCTTCGAGCAATTGTTCTGCAGTTTGCTTCACCATGCCAGCACAAATTTGTTAGAAGAATTTTGATAGGATGACTTGATGATAGCAGGACGTATGCCAGCTCAGGTCCCATGTGTCACACTATTCTGACTTCATATTAATTCAGGTATTGCACAGCCATTGCAAAACTAAGAACAAAATAAGAGCAAAGGGCCTGTAGAAGTTGTGTGTCATGAATGTGCTGTGTGTCCATGTCTCTAATTCGGGTCAAATGTATAGTGCTAGGTGACCTGGAATTTTCTAGATTTGGTGCTAATGATCATTGAAATATTTCTTGATGAAAACCACTTTGTCAGACTTAAATGATATTTTTCTCAAAACCAGAAACCTTCATTATACATTTTCATGTAGTCTGAGGATGGCAATATTCTAACCAGCTGTGAGGACAGATACTTACAGCAAAAAATTCACATCAAATGAATAGATTTTGCTGAGGTCTGGAAATACTTTGAGTCCAGTATTAAAAATACCACTGAAAGAGAGGAGAAACAGAAAGAATTATTGCATCACTGAACAACAACGAACAATGTATTTAAAGTGTTCAACAGGGCAGGATGGTTATTGCATCCTCTCTGTTGTCAATCAATTCATTTATAATCAACTGTCCAAAACAGAAGGATGCAAGAACAATATAAAAAATTCGAAATACCAGACTTATGATAAAGTATAGAATCTAAACAATGAGAAAACAGACTAATAAGACAGCCAGGCAGATCTGCAGAGGGAAGCATCTTGTAAGGTTGATAATGATGCCTTCTGTCCCATCTAGGGTGCCAAAACTGATGCCTTGAGAAGGCTGACCTAGAACAGAGGCTAGACAGAGTTAGAGAATAAAGTAGGTATTTATTAAAAGGTCTCAATGGATACACCTTGGGCAGTACAAGAGCCCAGCCAGGGCTACACCCAAGATGAACCCAAAATGGTCACAAAAATGGATGACCAGTCACGAGGTCTCTCACTTTTATAAGTTCTAGTCCATTAGCATATTGGAGTTAATTGTCCAATTATAGCTTCAGATTATGAAGTCCCATCCTTGTTGTTCTTCTCTCTTCAGTCCATGTTGTTTATGCTCTTGGGCCTGAAATTTGGATTACTTGTCCTTGGTCCCCAGCTAGAGAAGGAATTGTTTTGCCTACCTACTCTGTGAAGAGAGCTTACTAACCCCTAATATGAAGCTCAGAACTATACACTAAAGCAGTACAGAAACTGAAAAATATAAAAACCTAAGGCATCAATAGAAGAAAATAATTAAAACTCTGGTTTATTTTAACTTGAGACATTAAGACTGCTTCAGTTAATAGTCTGGACCCCCAAACTGTCTATCTTTCATTGAGGCTAAGAGCTCTTCATATAGCTCTAAAAAGGGAAACTGCCTTAAAATGTAAAATGCTTAAAGCCCCTTCTTTATGAACTCCTGTAGAGTGAAAATAACTGTAGTTCTCAATTTTTAAACCTATTCTTCTGAAATGGAATTTTTTACTATCTTTTTTATTGTTTTCACATCTATAGGAAGAACCTGGACAAATCTTTCCTCCTTGCCACTGCCCCCACCACACACACACAGAGGCCTTTCTTCCAAATATTACTCAAAATTACAGAAGTTTCTTTAGAAAATCATGGGAAGTTTTCAAGATTTCTGTCTGCCATAGAGGTCATATGAAATCAGGCGTCTATAGGTGAGCTTTTCACATTTGGCTGACAGATATGCTTTAAACCCTGTGTAAATGTCTAGTAAATACTAAAGACGTGTATATATCTGTTGTGTCCCTTCTTCCCACTATTTCCTACAAAAATAGAGTAAGACAGGACTTACCATAAGAAAAGTGCTAGCTGTGGAATTTTGGTGTATTCTAGATATTTAATGGATAAGACAAATGGGAAAACTACTGATGAATTTGTGAACATGTTTTCCTTTCTCACAAAAGTAGAGTTCCAACCCCTACCGTTGCTGGCTTTCTGTCATTAGAATAAAGCAACAGGGAAAAACACGGCAATCAGTTCCAAAATCAAATGCAAACTAACAAAACTGCTGTAATGTAAGGAGTCATCTGTGAGATTTAAGTACCAATTTGTTGCAGGTACTAAATACTTACAGGTATTTCAAAAGTGGGAGGTTCTTAAAGGCATCTGGATCTATGTAATCCAAGTTTCTAAGATTTCGAACTTCACTGTAAAAAGGGAGGAACATTGATAATTAATATTTAATAACTTACCACAACAGAAATCAGCAGTGTTAAAATGAAATTGAAGGGACTTAATTCCTGCAGCAAGCTTTTTGTACTGGCCAGCACTAGCTCAAGACCGGAGCAATCTCAGAGTGATGCATTATCATCCACATAGGTGCAATCCTGGGGACTGGCCTTTTGAAGCAAGGGGGTAAGAAGTACCTAAGATTTGATTATGGATCCTTTGTCTGCATGGTCCTAAAATCAAAACAAATACCCTGTGGTAATGGCTATTACCTTGAATATGGTGAGGGTTTTGTGTCTGCAAAGTTGAGTAAAAAGAAGAAAAATAAAACCTTCAGTATTTGTATATAATAACCCTATCAAATTACAATCATCTCTGCACCTTATAATTTTATGTGCAATTTTTCTGCTTACTTTCTTCATGTGTCTGACAGTATTTTGTATTATTTTTTCCCTGTGTCTTTTACAGAACTCATCAAGAGATGGCTCAGTCACTTAAATTAACTTTGTTTTGAGACTTGAAATGGACACAGCATTCACTACATAGCCATGCCAAGCAGTATAGAGGATAGCATATCTCTTTGCTATATAACAAGGCAAGACATAACATAGACTTCATTCCTTATATCTTCTGTCCACAGTTCTGTCTTTAAATACTTCTACCCAAGAGATAGCTTGGTCTGCAAATGGCTTTTTAGTCTGCACAAGTTGAAAAATCAGCCTGACACTAATCACACCTGTGACCATGATGGTGCTTTCTGTGGGTGTGTTGGTGGGGCTGCTGCCCCTCCAGCCACCACCATCTTTGCCTGAGTCATGACTCTTCCTCATTTTTCTGAAATGTTTGTCTCTTCCCTTAGTACAGTTTCCCTCAATATTTCTAATTCCTCTATTTTATAGCAGATTTCTTTTCTATCTATAACAACAGTCAGCAATCTGGCTGCACCAGGCAGACTGCCAAAATTCTCAGTATTGAGGTAGATTCAATAGACCTACCAATTTTCATCTTTTATTAAAAAAGCCCTCCCCTATCACATGCAGGCTTTTAATTTCTTGGACTCTTTAATGTTTCCAGAAGGATTTGGGTGGTTTTTCATGTTTGCTTCTATTTCTTTACCTTAAATCAGCTCTGGACACTGGTCTCATAACATTGCTGAAACAACTCTCAGCCTTTGTTAAAATAGAAACCATATAGAAAGAATGGTGCCAGGCTTCCTTCTGATACTAGCAGTGGAGCAATGGGTCTGAAGAAAACATTCCTAGCTACTTATACAGAGAAATTTGATAAAGATGACAGATTTAGATGGCATGATGGTGCAGGTTATGTGGGTGAAGTTCCAGCCTTAAGTCAGTCAAAGAAGTGCTGCTACTGGACAGAGACCCCATGGGCAGAAACCAGTAGTATTTAATTTACCGTGGCCTAACTGTGCCAAGTAACCTATATAATACAAGAATCAGAAAATTGGGATTTAAGACTAACTCTGGCTCTTGAATTGTTTTAATAGGATAAAAACAACCCAGACAGGTTGTCTAAGAAATAGAAGTGGGAAAAGAGACAGAGGTTAGTAGATAAATCACTATGTAGACACTGGTACAAAGACTTCAAGCTCTCCCTATATTGTTGTACTGACCAAACAGTTCTGCTTCACCTTTCAAGTCATCAGTTTTCACTCTGTTTACTAAAACACTGCAGGGAAATGAGGATTTCCCTTTTAATTGCATGTTAAACTGATGTCATTAATTGCTGTAGTACTGCTACTGTAGTGCTGCATTCAACTATTCTTCACATCTGTTAGCGACTTTGAACTGTAGCTGTGTTTCTGTATTTAAAAGAAATCCTCTCAGAGTCAGTTTCTTGCTTCTCTCTAATTATTTAGTCATGTAGCTATCATATTTCCAACAGTGGGATTTGCTTCATAAACAATAACTGACGTTTTTTCCATCACTGACTGCTTTCAAAATGCTGGACTCGTGAGCTTTGTGGCCTGATACTCCTCTGTGGACCAAGCATATTCCAGGGAAAAAGAGTCTTCAGTTCAGCCTTTAGACTGGAAATTATTAAGGCATTGGAGTATCAAAGAGTCATCAGGTTTTGGTTTGTTGCTATTCATAGTATTCTGCATAAATTATTTGGATGAGGGTACTGGAAATAAGAATTCAAATTCAGCAAATGGTACTAAAATTAAAAGAACAAAATAATGTAATGAGATACAATTTTGATTTATTAAGTAATTGGGCCATGACAGGACATTTGCTGATTAAAAAAGGCAAATGAAAAACTAATTAATCTGGGAATAAAATATTTTAAACAGCCAGATGAGACAGCACATTAATGAGAGAAAATCTTAAATAATGTGAGTGAGGGAATCAGTATGATTCAACTAAATATTGGGAAAAAGTTTATATCCATACTGTTCAATTTTCTTGAACTGGTAATGTTTGGATTAAAAAAGAAATATGCTTTAATATATACTGTATTTATACTTGCAATTCATCCTGTGCTCTGTATTACAGAGGTGTCTTAAAGCCCAAAAGGAAGAAAAGGCCACTGTGGAGCAGACAGCCAGGCTTTGAAGTGTCTAGTCAAAACAGATGAGAGAGGTATAAAAATAAAAGGTGATTTGACAAAAGTGAGTGTTACACTTAGGAAAAAGTGAGGATGGAAATGCAATTTTCCCTACTTCTAGTCCAGTCAAATGTGCCTCCTGCATTTGACTGGCCTGAATATGTGGCCTCTCATTTTATCTGGGTGAAAAAGAGAAAGATCTTGTGTGCTGTGGATAAATGTAGGTAACACCAAGATGACCATGACACACAGCTGAAGTGCAAAGAGTAGGTTTATTCCATCATCTTGCTGGATGGAGGATTCAAAAAAAGCAAGTAGAGACACGTAGACTGCTAGGCTCATATTAGCAGGGGCAAAACAGAGAGGCTTGAGTCCTGCCTTACATATCAAAGGGGGCCTGGAACACCTGCAAATCTTCCCCAGGCTGTGTTTTACAATCTCCACACTTCTTATCTCCTTTCTCTGCTTACAAAGAGGCCCCAAGCCTATAAGAAGAATGCTTTTAAGCCTTTCACAATTTTCTGTTATCTGTGAGAAAATTTCACTTCTTTAGAAGGCAAAAACCAACAAAAACAAACACAGATACATGAATTCTCTGACACTGTTTTCTAACATCTACTTGGTGCAAAATTGGTCTCTGAAAGAAAACAACTCTAATCCAATATATTTTTCCCTCTTCTTGCCAATCTTATCTTTTCCAACCCTTTCCTCCCCACAGATCTTCAGATTCATTTCCATTCATGAACTGTGCTCTGTCCTTGTTTTAAATATTCAAGCATCATTAGTCTTGGAGTACTGGAAGGAATTCCTCCCTAAAATCACAGATTTAAAGGATATCTATTGCTCCATTAATATTGAAGCCTATGAAGTTAAGCCCATAAGGAGGAAAGATATTTGAATAGTTCTGATCTCATCAATTAACAGGACAAACTGCATTTCACAATTTCTTTTACAGTAATCAGTCATGAGTAATATACTCAAAGGCACATAAATGTTATATGATCCTAATTTTGAAACTGTAATCAAAAGACTGCTGTGGTATAAAGATCAATCCCAAAAGGTCCATAAAGATAGAAGTTGATTATCAGTAAATTCATTAAGCAGGGTTTGCACTTTCATCATTTATCTTCTATGAATTGGTGAGTTGAAAATATTGAAACTTGTAAACTTAAAAAGTTACGGTTCTTTGAAAAGCAGCTCTAGGAAAACTATTAGTAGTTTAAGCTACCTGAAATGTGTATAAAGCCAAAGAGTATACTTAAAATGCCTAGTAAGCTAGTTCCCAGATATCTAAATGCCTATGAGAGCTGATTTTAAATTACTTTTGAAATGCAACTTTGACACGCTCTACAAATAGAACAATCATGGCATGCAGCAGTGCTACAATTCTGAGTCCTTCTGGGCATTAAGTGCTTTTAAGATATAAGAAAACCTGAGACAGTTTGTAGGCATTTTTGTTGACCATTGATGCAAAAAGGAAAAAGGTGCCTTGAACAAACATTTCACTTTGCAGTCCTAACTAAAATTACTTACAGATGCTCATAAAAAAAAAAGGATGCTGCTACTTACCCACAAGCTAAGAGAATTATTTGTGGAGTATTTACAGAAGTATTCAAAGTTGCTTTACAAACTCTACTCTATTCTTGGAACCTAGAAACCATTTAAAAGATAACTTATTTGTGCTTTAAAGACGCTTGATGTTTGTAATTTTAGTTCTGGCATTCAGACTAGGAATTAAAAATGTACTAGGTTCACAATCAAATCACCACCTGGCTGTCCAGGAACAGCAATCCACTTTTCCTTTTTAATGAAAATACACAAAAAACTTTATCGCATCAAGAATGGATGTGCAGAGAAAGTCACTTGACATTCTAAAGATATGTGTCAAGACTTACAAAGAACTATGAACTTATGTTTATTTGCAAAGCTGTAACTACTTTCAAATCCAAATGAATCTAAAAATGAAACTAATAGTAAGAACTATTCAAATATTCTAATTAGTTAATTGAGACATATGTTTGCCAGCTAACTTTTCAGAAAGGTTAATATGCTATTTAAAATTCTATCTTAATTTGGTAACATTAAAAGAAGCACAAATATTTACATATTTAAGTGGAATCTAGATTTCATCTACCAGACATATTTTTCATACCTGTCATACCTGGCAATATTGATACACTCTTGAGTCTGTTTAAGCCCAGAATTCACAAATTGCAAATGTGGCTTTAGAGTAGCAATATAACCATATTATGCTGAGATACCTACACAGGATATCCAGGTCAGCAATTGTGAAATGTTTTAAATAAGCTTTTTTTCATTCTCTTGTAATAACCTGGGCCCCCTCTCTACCTTCTGAGACTTAGTAGCTACCTTAGCTTCTGCCACTTGTACGTCTACTTCCATGTTTTATTTTCCCCCTGCAGCCAACCCATCCATGCTATTTCATCTGCATGCACCTGTTTGAGCCTTTGCACCACTGGCACCAGACAACTGGCTTAAGCTCCCAACAGTCTGCTCCCTACCTCCAGACTGCAGATTTTAACAAGGTTTTTTTGCACAGCACTTATCCCAGCTCTGAAATTCACTGCAGGTACACAGCATTCCCCCACAAATCTCTTCAGTCTTCCTCTCCAGTTGCTTCTCTCTTCTTCCTGCAGTGCTGTATCCCATGGCCTGTCCAAGAGAAGTGCAGCCCTCTCCCAGAGGATGGTGGGGCTGCTCTGGCCCTTGGCTCCATCTCACTGCAGAGCTGCAGAGTGGTCCACCAGCAGCTCTCCAAATGATGTCATATATGAGGACAAGCCACTTGAACCATAACCTTTGGCCTTGTTCCCAAATGCTGAGAGGGCTTTTCATGTGGTTGTATAAGAGGAGAATGCTTTATGAGTTAGGAGAAGAGAGCAGGGAGAGACCAGGGGAGGGCGAGCCAAGACACAGAGAAAAGAGGAAAAGAAAGAATGAATTTTTCTCAGGTTCTGTTTGCAGGAATGTTTCCCTGAGAAACAGAGACCTAATTACAACAGGTTTTTATTTAGTGTAATGTTACCAAGCTTCAGCTCTACTAGCAAGGCAATTACACAGAGACATTGATTGCTAATCAAACCCTTTCACAATTGAATTTACAAAAAATACCTACTTATGTAATTGTATGGGAGAGACAGTTATGAATTCGTAAGCAGACATACTTAAAAAAGGTAAATGCAAAAAGAGGAAACAAGAAATGATTGTGAGACCAATTTAACACAATTGGGAAGGAAAAAAAACAGCGAAAGTTTGTTCCTTATTTACATCTTCATAGAGTGGAAATTTTTCCAGCAAAATGAGATGAGCAGGTGATCAGTATCCTTAGTTTACAGAAGTTGCTCAGTACTTGAAAGGCATGGATGCATAAAAATATGACCTATGCTTAAAGAGCTGAGGTCTGGAAGGAACAGAAAGCAGGACAGAGGCACATGAACCAAATAAGGACTGAGAAAATGGGTTGCTGAAGATCAAGGCTGAAGTGCACTAACTAAGCTTGGCAGACTGGTCACGATGAACACAGGATGCCTATTCACATAACACTTGGCTTAAAGCAAAGCATTAGTTCCTCCCTTCCACAAACACTGCATTTTCTCTTAAGAAGTTCTTATGTCTAAAAACAAATGTTTTGAGAATGAAACTGTGTATAAGTTTCAATTAAGGTTAAAAAGATTATTTACATAAAGCTGCACTTTAAACTACATAAAGTTTAAAGAAAAACAAGCTGTAAAAATAAAACTCTGTGAAATGACTTTGTGATAATCTTAATCTATTATTATTTTAGCAATAATACTTTAAAAATACTATGTAAATGGGGAACATTAAATTAATGCATAGCACAAGATACAAATTTATCCCTGTATAATCCTGTTGTTTGGAAAGTAAATAAAACTCAACAGTGATAGGTTTTAACAAATCAGGAGTTATGAAAACAGTTAATAAAAACTATCAAATCTATAAATTGCTTTCTTTCACAGCTTATATGCAACTGTCTAACTTGCCAGATGCTTGGATATTCCCTGATTAAATCATACATGTGCCTTACTTCCAAACAGATTTTATAAAACTGGTAAGCACTTTTGAGTGGTAGAGGTGGCCCTTTGCAGGCTTTCTGCAAAGGCTTGGGGTTTTCCTATAACTTTTGTGAGCAGGGTTCTGATGTCTTGTCCTGGGTAGTATTTTTGGCTCTTGTGCAGAAAAGAAAAAATTATATCTTTTATGTCACTGTACAGTTTCTCTTTTGGCAGTGCTTTGTGAGAAATATAAGGGGTCCCACATTACCATACCCTTGCTGTACAGTGGAGCAGGAAACATTCCCTCCCTGCCCTCCCCACAAGCCTGTGCCAGAGGTGACACGAGAGTAGGTGCCTGTCAACTCTGCTGACTCCTGCCCAGACCTGCAGCTTCCTGGTCATGGACAACACATCCAGGCCTGGGGGCGGGAGTGGGTGTGATAATATGGTGATTTTGGAGCTTTCTGGAGCATTTTATCTTTTATTGCTAATAAAGTAAACCACAAAAGAAATACCATGTGAGGAATTTCATAGTGCATAGTGGCAGATGCTTTATTCATTGCTGATAAAATGTGCTGCCAGTAAATGTTTCATTAAATGTTCATTTTTGTTAAACAAGAAAATTTAAAGACACAACAACTATGAAAGAGGAAGAAAGAACATGGACACGACAGGCTTAGAAAAAAACATCCACAGAATAGGAAACAGTATTATAACCAAAGGTTATAATACTATTTCCTAAGGTTATAATACTATTTTCCTATATTTCCTATATACTAAGGTTATAACCAAAGCCTTGCTGTGAAACTCAGGAATACTACTGGAGCATGTTGTTGGCCAGAAATAGATCTCAGGATCCTTGCACTCTGCTTCTAGATATTCCAGTCAGGTTCATGTTCTCTTAGAGGAGTCACACTTTCCAGCATTAGTTTCTCTCTTTATCTTCATTAACAATAATTATATTTTTCTCCTGTAAGTTTGTTAGTCTTTCTGATTCACACTGTGTAAAGTAAAAGGAAAAAAATTCATAGAAAATACAGCAGTGTTAAATCATCATCTAATTGAATCTCTTTCTCTGAGTAAAGATTAAATAGATCTCTGGAATTTCAGATCATACAGCCTTAAAGGCCTGCAGTGGTAGAGACAATGTCTCCAGGAAAACAATTTTAGTGTTTATTTATACCAGCCATAGGAATACATTTCCTAGAGGCTGACATGAGTCTTGTCTAATCTACTTTAACATTATTATTACTTTTTCAAACATTAGTGTGAAAATGGGTGGTAGCTTTCACCTCTTGCAACAATCTTCAAAAATCTGTCTGTCTCTGGCATGTTTTCTTTCTGGACACAAAAGACTTGTCTCTCTGACACTGTTTTCTGGATCCATGGTGACCAACAATGCTCTCCCATGGAACCTCTGCAAACAAAAATCTCTGAAATATGCCAAACTGTAATTCAGCTGAGCTTTACAATAGTGGCACACTTTCCAATCCCTCCTTTGGATCAGTCATGGAAACACAGAAGAGTACCAGATACAGGATGGGTCCTATGGAGCTCTCTATTCAATACATTACATTCTCATTTTGACAGGGTCCTGATGGATGACAAGAATTCTCTGGATGCATCCTACCAGTTCTGTAACTGCCCTGAGAGTGTCACTTGGTGTGGATTGGTCAGAACATGAGAACAAAAAGGTGCAAAAACACTTCCCAGAAGCCTTTTTCCATATTATTCTTGTTCCATTTAATAACCATATAAACACTCTCCATTTCACTAGTGCACTTTCAGAATGATTACTTATTCTTCATGTCTCCAGCTCGTGCCATTTTGCTCTGTGCTTTGGTCCTTCTGATTTTATTTCTGATGCTTATATTACTGTTTTACACTTACCTGCAGTAAATTGACAGAAATAATTCTTAGTTGCCATTTTATTTCAACTTGACATCAAGCTCATGATGCAGTCCCACTAGTTTCTCACTACATTTGTCTACATTTCTATGGGAAGATACAGAAGGGAACAAAAAAGATGTATGGAAAACAAGCACAATAAAATAAGCTCAAAAAAGAGACTGACTCACTCCACAACTCACTCCACATTATGGAGAAAGGAAATGAGGACTATTTAGCTACATCGGAGACAAGAATGATGAACATCATCATGTGTGTTATTTCCACACATTCCAAATTTATCTCATCACTGTATTTATTTATTTATTTAATTACAGTACTTACATATGAGTGACTTTGCTTAAACTGTTGAAGGAATGGGCTTCCAGACTCTGAAGTGTTTCATCTATAGAGATGTAACTAAACACCAGCAAACAGAAAAATAAACAGGTCTCAGACACTGGGAAGCCACAGCTAGTGCCCATCATGCCACTTCATTTGTCGTCTCATTATTTTTCTCAAACAGCTATGATGACACTCAGAAAGAGCTTGAGAGTGCAGGATTTAAATCAGATCAACACCTGGCAGCAGCCACAAGGCCCTCTCCCAGCCCTTATTTTCTTCCTTCTCCCTCTCTCCACCTTTCTTTGCTTTTGTCCAGCCTCAGCATCCCCTGTATTGCTGCCCACCAGCCGCCCCTGTTGTCCTCTGCTGCTGATGGAGCATCTTGGTGACACGTGGGGCACTTCAGGAGAGGACAACCAGGAGCAGGAAAGGCGATGGAAACTGAGCTGAGGCTGTGCTGTATCAGCTGGCACTGGGGAGCACGGGAGGTGCAGATACGTGCGAGGTGTGGGGAGCTGTGTGGTGGCCTGGGGGACAGCAGTGTGCACAGGGTGGGAGAGGCACTGTGGTGCACAGGAAAGTGTGCACAGGGGAATCGTGCTTCACATGGGGCTGCTGGCAGAGAGCACTGAGGGATGCTCCTTTGTGTGGAGAAGCTGTGGAGAAAACACTTCGAGGAGCTACAGACCAGGTGTTTGTAAGGGACTTATGAATGTGACCCTAAAGCATCATCCTAAACCCAGAAAAAATGTTCCTTATCCTTGACCTTAAAAATACTGAATGGTCAATATGTCCTTAAGTCAGCAGAAAACACCAGGTGAAGCCCTTTTCCCAGGATGTCGTGTATTTGCATTATTAACAGTGGAAACCAGAAATTCCTCTTGCATTTGAATATCCTATAAAACTTTTTTTATTCAGTGATGCCTTTCTGAGAGGAATTAGCTTTGCAATTAAGCACGTAATTTTTTTTTTTTCATTCATGTGGAAAAGCAGCACAGGGGGAAAAAATCTCTACTTTTGGCTATCAAGAGTATATAGACATGCATTCATTTAAGAGAAGCTGTAGCTCTAAAATTTTTGTTTAAGCAAGGTTCATAAGGAGGACAACTAAATTTTCTATTCAGTGCAGATAAAAAAACCATGTTTATTTGTGGAAATCATATAGTAGACACCATATAGCAAAATGAACTGCTGTATTTTGAACAGTAAACACAGTATATATTCCCCTGTTGAAAGTTCAGAACATTTTCTAGATGAATTTGCAAAACCAGGAACGACCTAGTAATTTTCATTGCACCGTTTTCATTGCACGGAAATTATGGGCTGGGAGAGCTAAATGAGACATTTGGTACATTAGAGGCCAAGACATACACATAAAAGTTGTAGTTAAAAGACAGGTACTGATTCCCTAAACTGAAGTTTATATCAAGAAGGTGGGAGTTCATATTTTGTGGTAGTAGTAATGCTACAAGAAATACCCAGATGGGCATTGATACTATTCAAATTTAAACTGCCAGTGGAGATTTTGGAGCCAAAGAAGGGCTAACACTCTTTCATATTCAATCAAACTCTGTTCTAAACTAAGTTTATCCTTTTCATATATAATACTAAGCATCATGTGAGGGATATTGCTCCCTCTCCAAAAAAACCCAAACAATACACCATCTATCTCATTCAACTAAGACGGTAAATGAAGCTGCAGACATCCAAGAACAATTGTTTAAAAGGATTTTAGGAAGTCTTTATTTCAATATATCTGGATGAAACTATAAAATATAATAGGCAGACCATGTTCCCCCAAAGTCCTTTTTCATGAATTCTTAAATGGTAATCCTCAGCTATTCAGTCAAAGCTCATATAGAACTGAGACTTGCAAGGAACATCAAGGGCAAGAAGAATAATTCCTATTGCTACATTAGTAATAAAGAGCTGAACAAGAAAAAAGTGGGCCTGATGCTTAATGAGGTGGCTTATGTAGTTAACAGTGGCCACAGATAAAGCTGAGCACCAGTTTGAGTTAGAGCTCTCTGCATTCTGGTTGGATCGTATGAGCAGATTGTGGACTAGAGCCCTCCTGAGGTCCCTTCTAAATTACACGGCTCTGATTCTGGGGAGTGAATTGTGAGGTGGCAGAGAAATTCACTGCATCAAACAGACATGCACAGGATCACAGATTATGGGCCAGCGACAAAGAACAAACAAATGTGGGACAACGTTTTGTCAAGCCTGCTGACATCAAGGAGCAGCGCAGTGCAAGGGCAGCTGTTGAGGAGCCCGTTCAGTGCAGGTAGCTCGGTTTGCAGCTGCAGTGCGAGCTGCAGGGAGGAGCCCCAGGCAAGGGGCCATGAACTGCTGACCCTTTGCATAGCAAAGGGCTCGGGACCTGTGGCCCAGCCAGGTGAGGGGCACGCTCAGAGACACAGCAGGAGCCAATGACCACAGGCGCTGGGACACTTAAATTGTGAGGGTGTAAAACCCCAGGGATTCTTTTGTTCGGGGTCCCTCCTTGGAGGCAACAAACTCGAGCTATTTTGTTATTTAGTTATTGAATCAAGATTAAACTAATAAAAGATCTGTACATCTGAGACTTTGCTAAGGGAAATGGTGTGAAGGCGGCTCTCAGAGTGGCTCCTGGGTGGTGGAACAGGCAAGTTTCCTTAACCCAGCCACCTTCAATGGGACAAATGCAGACACAGCTGGTTCTGCTTTTGTGGATTGTATCCATGCATATGTTTGCACACAAAGGTGGGGCCACAATGGAAGTCTCTCTCACATGACACCAATATTAATGTTTTGGTGAAAGTCCATCTCTAGTCTAGAAACGCCCCTGGTCTCCAATGAGATGTGCTACAAATCATGCTGGCAGCTGGAAACCAATTTTTAGCCAGGACCAGCAATTAAATATGTTAATTTGTTATAAGTGAAATTATTTCCTGTAATTTGCAAACTAAAAAAATGTTTTATAGTCTTATTTATCACATCGACTTCAATAAAGGAGTAGTGGTCTTGTTCACAAATGCACAGAATGCCTTCCTATAAGTGGTTCAGGTTATAAACAATAGAATTATTACCTTCAGTTCTAAAATGTAAGTGCTGAGGTACCAAAGGTACACTAATATTTTCATTTCATAAGTTTTTATACATGGAGACAGAATTTTGGAGAAGGAGAGTAATTTTTAACAAAAATTTAAAAGAATAGTATCAGAAACTGAACAGAACTTACATCCTAGAGATGTTGGGGAGATTGGAAAAAGCATCACTTGGAATTTTTCTTAGATGAGTCTCCAAAAACCTCCTAGAGAAACAAAAATTTGGCAGTTAATATCCTTTGGTAAGTACAATTTAACATTGAAAAGTCCTACACAGCTTCAGCTCTGCTCTAGTATTTTTGTTCTTATCTTGCCTTTTCTCCTTGATGCCATCTTTGCCTCATTTCTATTCCTGTTTCATTATGTAGATTGTTTTGTTTGATGTGCTCCATCAATCTAAATTGCAGCTTTCTGCATCATCCCTCCTAAGAACTCAGCAGTCAGTGGTGATGATGGACCTTCCAAAACTCCAGAGCATGACCAGCAAAACATATTTGCCCATTGGAATTAATGAAGTATTAAGAGAATTCTTTTAATCATTTCAGGCTCCACAAACATATGCCATCCCTCATTCTGAGCAAGAAATTCAGGTATGTCAGCCAAAAGTGAATTAGAGCAATTGCAACTACCTCCACAGATTTCTCCATTTTCTTTGTAATAAATCCTACATTCTTCCTCCTCAAACATCTGATGCAGGGGTGGCATGTACCTTACCATCTACAGGAGATTTCAGAAACACCTGAAATATTTAAGGGAGGTACTTATCAACAGCCAAGCTCTTAACAGAATGAGTCTCCAGCAGACTCACTCCTCTAAATAAGAGAGGAGGAAATGCTTTTGAAAATCAGCCTATGCTAGCTGTTAAACTTACAGTTACAACCTGTTTTTGTTGATCTTTGGTTTTCCAATACAGTTTGGGAATACACTTACAGAATATCTAGTCAATTAATAGTTTGAAGAATAATCAAGAACAAATTACAAACTTTTCCCCTAGTTGCTCTTTAACAATAGTTAAAGAAAAAAGAAATAAACAAATTAGGATGATTTCCTGATTCTGTTCTGTTTCATAATGCCAAGTATCTGATTACTACAACTATATTTGATTTACATAGCCAAATATATTATCATCTTGAGATTTATCAAGCTTCTGGAACTTGCATACAAGAAATAAAACTGTAGAAATAGAGTTTAATAATAACAATATATGTAGAAATGCTTAAGGGTTTTGTCTTGAATTAAAGTATAAATTAAGAGAATATACATTCCTATAATCCTAAGGGGAGAATCTACTTCCCCAGTCTACCTTCTCTACTCCATATACTTGTTACAAGAAGGAGTAAAGACTTCTCCTTTTCCAACAGTGGGTTGGTGTTGCTCCTGATCTCAATACACCTGGCTCCAAACAAGCCCCCAACCATGAGAATGTCAATTGGTCCAGAGGTTATGTCCATAAAGATGTTATTTTAACATCCACAGCAGCATCAGTGATATTATTTCAGTAAGATATATTAGGGAAGTAAATATATATTTTATGTAGTTGCCTCTTCATTTTAAAAGAATTTTTGAATGCACATCTAAAAAACACAATAAGTAAATACACACAACCCAAAGAATTTCAGATTTAAATTATATTATTTATAATTTGAACCATGTCAACAAAAGCTTTATGTATTTTAATGAACTATTCTCCACCAATCCAGGGGGCAAAATTTACCATATGTCAATATGAAACAGAGTTTGTCAATTTTACACCCTAATTTCATTTTTCTGAGAAAATGATAACAAGCAGTGGCCTTCTAGATTTTATATAGGAGAAATAAACATGACAACAAAGTAATGACTAGGTAAACAGCTATTGACACATTAGTTTCTAGGTTTTTATATCTAGTTAAATCCAACACAAACAAAAACATATTTTTAAATTATTCTGAAATAAATGCATTGTAGTCTTTCAGTGGAGCAAACATAGCTATAAAAAGGCATTTCACATAGTGAAATTCGTGCTGAGCTTACCAGAAGATGATTACCACCTAGTGTCCAATGCTAGTATTACCAATGTGGTAGGAATGGGGGAAAGATTCACACAGCAAAGGAACTCTGAAAGTAGGGAATCACTTCTGAATATGCAAGACTACATAGCTGCTTTCCTACAGCTAGCAGTCCAACAGAATAACATATAGTATCCCTCAAAACTGGCCCAGCCCTAAGGAATTAAAGAAATACTAGATTCTTTCAAAATGAAATCCTACAAATCAGTGTTTGGGACAAGTAGGTACTGGCAGTAAGCTCTTACTGTTAATGTATCCTCTTCCTACAAACTGAGGTACATATGGACACTCTCAGACTGACAGGCAAGAATTTAGGTTGGTTACTTGCTAATTTATAGCAAACAGAAAACACCAATCCACAATGTTGGAGCTTATCCTTGCTCGATTTGTGATCACCCAGTCTTCTGACTGGATTTGAGTAAAAAAAGTCTCTACAGGAAGGAATGATCCCATCCCCTGTCAGTTTTCAGATGTCACCAAGACGGGCAGGAATGCTGATCTGCTGGAGGGGAGGAAGGCTCTATCGAGGCTCCTGTACAGGCTGGAATGATGGGCCAAGGCAACTGTATGAGGTTCAACAAAGAAAAGTGCCAGCTTGTTGTGTCTCCTCCCAGCTCCTTGTGCACCTCCAGCCTGGTGGGGTAGTATGAGAAGCAGAAAAGGCTGTGACTCTCTAAGCACTGCCCAACAATAACTAATACATCCCTGAATTATCAACTCTTTTCCCAGCACAAATCCAAATCCAATCCAATCCAATCCAATCCAATCCATACTTGGATACTATGGTACCATACTTGGTGCTGTGAAGAAAATTAACTCTATTCCAGCCAAAATCAGGCCACTTTTCTGCAACTTTTATTTTTTCTTTTTCGTTTGTTCCCAGGCCTCTTAAGTCCTTGGCCTGGCAGCACAGCCTGAGGAAATGGAGCATTACATGGAGTAGAGGATAGACCAGAAGCACTGAAGTGTACCGGGCATACAGCGACCTATGGGAGCAGACATGTTGCACCTAAGGGCAATGAGAGAGCTGGCTGATATCATTCTGAGGCTACCCTATCATCTTTGAAATATGATGGTGATCAAGGGAGGTTATGCCTGAAAAAGAAAAGCCGCATGCACATCTTCTAGTGAGGCAAAAAGGAGGATATGAGGAGACACAGGCTAGAGGCTGCTATTTTTTGTGTGCAAGTAATTTTATACTTTTGAATGTCCTTTTGCAGGTGCTATGTACACAATCAGAGGCAAAAAAAAAATTCCTTCATATTCATCTATATTTCTATCTGAATGATTCCTAACATTCAGTTTGACTTTTTGACCTCTGCTGAGCAGATGGCAGCAATTATAGGCACTTAGTGGTTCTCTGATTAAACACAATAGTAGCCAGCAATTACAGCCTATTCTTACTGTAGGAAGTGAGCCTCTTCAGATTGCTCTTTTCTGAAATTTCATAGTTCTGTTTGAACTTTCTTTGCAGCAATTTATAGGCTTTTAGTTCAATATTTCAGAAACACAGCTCTTCTCTAACTATTCTCATAGTTAGATTATGTTTTATAGCAGGCCATCATAGAAGTTTAAAGTTCAGGGTAAAAAAATAACAGTACCAGGTTTAGGTCAAAATCAAAATTTAGTTCAAAAGTAATGAAATAGGTACATCTGTGATCACAATAAAAGAAAATATATGAGGCTGTAGCGTTTAAATATGGCAATCAGGTGAAGTCTCAGGTGACTGGAAAGGGGGACCATTGTACCCATCTTTTAAAAGGGTAGCAAGGAGGACTGTGGGAATTATTGACCTGTTAATCTCACCTCTGTTCCTGGGAAGATCCTCCCAGAAGCTATGCTAAGGCACATGGTAAACAGGGAGGTGATTTGGGATAGTCAGCACAGCTTCACCAAGGGTGTGTCCTGTCTGCCAACCCAGTCACCTTCCCTGGAGTGACTACATCAGGGGACAAGGGAAGGGCTACAGATGACATTTAACTGGACTTTTGTAAAGTGTCTGACACAGTGCCCCACAACATCCTTTTCTCTAAATTGAAGAGAAATGGATTTGATTAGTGGAATGTTACATAAGAAACTGGCTGAATGGTCACTTTCAGAGTGTTGTGGTCAGTGGCTCAGTGTCCAGATGGAGAACAGTGAAAAGTGTTGCGCCCAGCAGTGGGCAAATACACAAGTCTTGTGCCCTGCAAAGAATAGTATCTTCATCAATTAGATAAACAGTTGGGGCAAGTGAACCTTCAGAAAATTTGTTGATGACACAAAGCTTAGTGGTGCAGTTGATACACCTGAAGGATGGAATGTCATCGGAAAGACCTGGACAAGCTCAAGAAATAGGCTTGAAATTAAAATCTCATGTAGTTCAACAAGACCAAATGCAAGGTGCTGCATCTGGGTCAGGGCAGCCCCCAGTATCATCACAGCCTGGGGATGGACAGATCAGAACAGCCCTGCTGAGAAGGACCCAGGGGTGCTGGTGGGTGAGAGGCTGGACATGAGGCAGCAACGTGCAGTTGGAGCCTGGAGAGCCAATTGTATCTTGGGCTGCATGCAAAGCAGCGTGGGCAGCAGGGCAAGGGAGGGGATTCTGCCCCTCTGCTCTAGTGAGACCCCACCTGGAGTACTGCATCCAGCTCTGGAGTACTAAGCACAGGAAAGATGTGGACCTGCTGGTGCGAGTTCAGGGGAGGGCCATGAAAATGATCGGAGAGCTGGAACCCCTCTCTATGAGGACAGGTTGAGAAAGCTGGGCTTTTTCAGCCTGGAGAAGAGAAGGCTCCAGAGACACTTTTTTGCAGCCTTCCGGTACTTAAAGAGGGCTTCTAACAAAGTTGGGGACACACTTTTTAGTAGTGCCTCTTGCAATAAGGCAGGGTGTTATGATTTTAAACTAAAAGATGGTCAATTCAGACTAGATGTAAAGAAGACATTTTTACAATGACCGTGGTGAATCCCAGGCACATACTGCTCATAAAGGTGGTAGATAAATCATCTCTGGAAACATTAAAGGTCAGGCTGGATGATACTCCGACCAACCTGATCTAGTTGAAGATGTCCCTGCTCCTTGAAGAGGCGGTTGGACTAGGTGATCTTCAAAGGTACATTCCAACCCAAACTATTGTATGATTCTATACTAAATTATAGTATTAGGTTTCATTTCAATTACCTTTATGGGCTCTTCAGCCTCTGTATTTATGTCTCTACTTATTTGTGAAGAAAAACGAGCTCAATCTTTTCATGCTGTGTGATTCAACCTTTCTTTGTAAAGAGTGCCATTTAAAATGCCTGTTTCTTTACATTCAGACAGATCACACCCACTGGCTGGAGTTCAAGAAAGAACTAATTTCTTTTAGTATGTGCTTATTGCCCACATTTAGGCTTAAATTGTAATGTTTACTCTAGCTGCTCTCATTGCTTCAACTTGAGTCCATAGCATTGCACTTTGCAAAATCCTGAGTATTGTTTTCCATTGACTTGGGTAAGGTATCAGGGCACTGGCTGGTTTGTACAATCTTGAATAGAATAGAAGCTGTTGACATAAAATGGCCTTTTGCAGATAGCTCACTTCTCATTTTTGAGTAAAACAAGCTACTTTTTCTACTCTCTAAATTTTGGCTACCACACAGTAGCCACCTAAGTGTGTTTAACAAGCTGCTATACTATTAGAAGCTTCACAATATATATTGTTAATTTTTTGAGACACTTTAATGTGTGTTCTGTGAACATAAGGATATGTAAGGGCTGAGTCCAGCAGAACACAAAAGCATGTTTAAAGTTGAATTTTTGAGAAACTGAAACTCATTTTCCTTATTCCTGTTTTGGAAGATAAGCATTTCACAGCGCTCTCTCTGAACTGCATGTGGGAAGGTTCAGTCACACTTGGTGATGAAGGCAGATCATTTAGACATTTTTAAAACACTTCCCAAGACAGTCCAGTTTTCAAAATATAATCACCTTTTATAGACTGTTTTGAGGTTCTGTAAACCCATGTTAAGGAAAACATCAAACATTTCTTGATTTTGTAAATATATAAACAGACTGTATGAGTCAGATTCATGAAAAGTTGCCCTCTCTACTGATATTAGCTATTCGCAAAAAAATCTGTAAATTATTCCTTAGTAGTCACACGGATTTTTTTGGGTAAAATTTAAGCTTTTTCTTTCCTTTTACAGATGTATCAATAAGCTCTGTTTCCCAATTCAAGAAAAGGCTGTTGTGTGCCTCTCAAGTGTAATGGGTTGGAAATGTTACATCAAAAGAAAACACTGTAATGAAAACTGACTACAATAGCAATTAAAGATTCAGTGTAGTGTAACACTTACAGAATCAGTCTGTTAAACCACTGTTGAAATCAACTCCAAAAATAAGAGTTTTTTAACTCAGTTACTCTTTTGCTACTATGATAATCAAAACTCATCATCTTCTCAAACAAGAAAATGATACAAATGAATTTCTACTGCCTTATCACCAGTGTCTTCTGTAAAAATGTGTGCTATTCTCATTGAGGTTAATCTCTTCACAGCATTTACAAAAGAACTACTTGCAGTCCTTCTGCTTTCTGTTGAGCAAGCTATGTGTGTAGTTCAAAAATGCTGAAGTAATGCTTGTTTCTACTAGGAATGGCAACGGCTTTTTGGTTTGTGCTTGTACAGTTCCTAGCACATGATAGGTTTCTGTGCCACAACACGGGAAATTTAAATGTTCCAAATGCACAAGAAACGTTACTGATACAATGACTGATAAGGAATGAAAGAAAATATTGTATTCAACATTCACAATATATTATTTTGGTCTTTAGTAGTTTCTCTGTTCCCTTAGTCCCTCATTCCTGTTCTTCATCTGCTCACTTTGATTTGGCCTGTGTATGTACAGTAAAGCAGTGCACAGTTTGTAAGTTGCTTCGACTTACCATTGGGATTATGAGCAATAGGCAGTATCCTACCCATGGCCAATACACTGGAGCAAATGCAGAACTGTAGCTTAGTACCTAATGTAAAGAGCACATGCTTGAAGACTGTATTGGTTTTGTGTCTATTTATATACCAGTTCCACTGTCCTTGCCTAACATCCTCTTGTTCAATTTCAATCAAATTTGATTATGTTGATATGAATATAGCACCTGGGTACAGGATAGAAACCGTATTAACAGGGAAGGGAAGGGAAGGGAAGGGAAGGGAAGGGAAGGGAAGGGAAGGGAAGGGAGAGATTAAGTTATTTTAGTAAGTGAATGCAAGAGATGTAATGCACACTGAATAAAGAAACAAAAGTTTATTAGTTTTATTGTAAAAAGAAAAATAATTAAAAGCAACTAGAAATGGATTTATAAAATGAGAAGAATTGAGAAGTGCATTGAGGTTATGCTGGGATGGTAGTACCACCTGAATATGTCATCATAATGATGCCAAGAAGCATATTACAACAATTCAAGGATTATGATGCAATTATATCTTTGGAAAAATGTTCAGTGGGGTTTTGGTGATCTGTATGTGTAAGTAAACTAAAAAAAAAATCTTACACTGAAAAAAGGACATCTCCAAGATCAATATCTGTACATTCAGGCATTCTGGATAAGCACCTGCATTACTGTATTTGCATAAATAACAGTTTAAAATAAACACACTTTTCTGGTTTAAGTTCATGTCAGTTTTCTACCAAAATAGCTAGAAATAAACTTTTATTGTAATTTCTTATAAGCATTTCTTTAAAAAAGGTTCACCCCATTCTCTTAAATTAGGGTAGAGAAATGAGAACAGTTCTGACTGAATAATCAGAATGAAACTTTAATTGGAGTTTCAAGATCCTGTGCACTGAAAAGAGCTCATCATCTCCAAAAGCTGGCTAAGTGTTCCTAGACTCACCAAACCCTACAAAACTGAATAGCCACACAAAAAAGTTTTAAAATTGGCCATCTTGAGGTTCACACATTACCACCAAGAAGCAGAATTACTTTGCTTAAAGTAAAAAACTTATTGCATTTAGGGAAAATTGTAGAGAATTTCAACAAGAAATGTGCAGGTATGTACAGCTACATATATCACCTTAAAGAAGTGTTCATTTGTTCTTAAGGTTAACAGAAACTTCAATTAGTTTGGAATCTTTTGTCTTTGATTCAGAACTGCTGCCTATTGTACGGCAAAAGGATGAAAACATGACAGAATCAGGGGCACACTCTACAATCTCTCAAGAAATTCTGTGTGTTGTTTTAACTGACACGTGCAAATAATCCAGTCTGAAGCATCTGAAAGCACTCTGAACAAAAACCACATACAACTAACTGTTATGACTCCCATTTAACATATGGAGGGAAAGAAATATTAAGATATTTGCAGAAAGCAAGGGACTACAGAATCAGGTACAGTCCACCAGACTTCAGCAATTCAAATAAGAGAACAGAAGGGAAATAAACACACTTTATCCAGAGAGAAAACTTCAAACTGAAGTAAAAAATTGTGGGGTTTTTGTGTTTGATTGGGTTGTGGTTTGTTTGTTGACATTGTGTGTGAAAAGAGCTCTGTTTTCCTTATTTCCTCAGATAATTCTCCCATTTGCTTTCAAATAAAAGACTATGCAGCACATGTTCTACCGCTTCTGCCATACACTATAAAGTGACAATTGTCATTACCTGGAATATTTTCCTGATATGGTAGGGAGTACATGTCCTGAGAAGTTTGCAATGGTCACTCTAATAGGTGCACATGATTAAATTTCACCCCAAATAAACAGAAAAATATTTCTCAGTTGTTTTTGTTAATTACTTTTCCCATTGAAGTAAGACCTTCACAGGGTGTTTTTGTCTTTCAAAAAAATGGCTTCTTATTTTACAGCCCTCATTATTATAGGTGTTTAAAACACTAGAATTCCAGTGGCCAAAGTGCTTTATTTGTGGAGCTATATGTAGAGAGGTACTTCTCAGCCAGCAAACCAGCATATTTCAAGGAAACTATCAAATTTCATTATGTGATCTCATTGTTTCTATTAACTATTTTAAGTGCCTGTACAAAGGCATTTTCTCCTATAAACTGAAACTGCTATATTTTCTAACTTACCATGGTAGATTTCAAAGGACATACTACTTGGTGCATGTCGTACCATTACTGCAATTTCAACCTAATAAACTGTGTATATAAAAGTACAATAACAAAAAACTTGTATGATTTAAAATCTTATTAACTGAAATACTGCAGTCCAACCATCGAAAAAATTAAAGGCAAGCAAAAATAATGGAAATAACATAAATATTTTTTTATTTCTTTCTAAGCAAGTGACCAATTTAAGCTTTTACTTTCAGTGTTAAAAAAGCCGAGAAGCATTCAAGTAAGTGCAAATAATTTAACGGTTCTTATTTATATAAAGTCCTGAGAATCATCATCAAGACATTACTGTTACTGTTTTATCTTGCAATTAAATCAACTGAGTTTGAGTTCATTTACTTTATCAGAAAGTAATCTATATTTACAAATGAACCGTCCCATAGAGCCTATAAAACTTTTGTACCTCAAGAAACAAAGTTAAAGCCAGGAGTGATTCATCTGCTCAGTTTTAGCTGACAGGTGCCATTTCAGTCTCATTACAGTATCTAACTGACAGATACGACACAAGGTGCTCATCTGGATTAGCAGCAGGAACCCAGACAAGACCTACTGTGCCTGTAACATACCAAACACTTGGGCTGAGGTACCTGAATTACTCTATCACTTTGGCAAGCTCTAAATTTGCTGCTTTATCCCATACTCCACGCTTTCATCTGAAGTACTCTGTCTCCTAGACAGTACACTTGGATTCTCAATTCTCACGGATTTTTTTTCTTTTCTTTTTTTTTTCTTTTCTTTGACAAAGAAGCTGAAAATGCACAGAGGATTTTGTGGAACTTTTTGTGAGGTGACACATTCAATTCCTATTAGTTTTTAATCACAAAATTGTGTTTGATCTACCTTTGCTTCCCTTCACCCCCTAAGCACTTGCCACACAGAATCCAGCCTACTGCTCACTTTGCCCACAAACAGCCCAGTTACTTATTTTCCCATATTTTTCACAGAACTCTTAAGATCCAATGAACCATCTCTTCACAGCTCTTTAAGGTTTGAGAGTCACTTTTCCTACCTCCTCCTGCCCCACGCAGAGTGTGCACACTGCCTTTCCCGCTATCCTGTACCGCCCAGGTAATCTGCCCCACTTCTCCCCTCTCACGACTTCCTCATCTCATAGGACATCAGCTCAGAGCATCTCCTGCCTGCAAAGTACGAATACTCTCAGCTGCCTTCCCTAAACCATCCCAATGTACTCACAGGGTCTGGGTGTCCTCCGGAAGGCTGGGAATAAAGGAGATGTCCCTGCAAGTGATTTTGTAGTCCTCCCAGTCAGAGCACTCGCAGAAGGCTGAAGGACACCTCTCTGTACCCTGGCTGCCCAGCACCAGCACCAGCAGCAACTGGAAGGCTACCGTGAGGCACAGCATCTTCCGCCGTCCGCTCCCGCTCTGCCCCTCGCTTCTCCGAGGAGACGAGGAGATCTCAGAGCTGCAGGGCAGACCTCGCTGCCCCGCCGGGAGAAGCTGTTGGGGAAAGGCGGCACCTGTGCTGGACAACGCCGCCTCCTCACTAAGCGGGGTCAGGAGAGGTTTCAGCAAGCCCTGCGCGCCCTCGCCGTCGGACAGGGTCCCTCTCCTCGCCCAGGCCCCGCGCCCATCCCGCCGGCCATCCTGGACCTGGCCCCCCGCTCCTCCGCACCCCTCCTGCGGGGTGCCCCGGGGCCCATTCGGCGGCAGCGCCCTTCCCCGACTCTCACCGCCGGTCCCGGGACCCCGCCGCTCCCCGCGCTCCATCCGCAGCCTGCGGGTCCCGCTCCGCCTTGCTCCGCCGGGGCCGCCTGCCGCGGGCGGCCGGGACTGCGCGGGGCCAGCGGGCTCTGCCCTACCCAGCCCAGCCCTGCCCAGCCCTGCTCTGCCCTGCCCGGTCGGGGCGAGACCCGCGCCGCCAGCCGGACCGGCCCGCCGAGCCCTTTTCAAAGGCAGCGGCGAAACGTCGGAGCCCGACCATTCCTCCTCGCATCTTTGCAGAAAGGAACAGGAGGAAGGGGGCTGAGTAAGAGCCCTACTAACTCACCTGTGAAAGCAGTGAATTTAAAGCAGACCTTTACAACAAGCAAATATTCACTGACTGCAAGTTAAATATGCACTAAATGTAAAGCAATTTAAAAAGCACTGAAAGTTCAAAAGAGTGATTTTGAAAATGACAGGATAGAGCAAAAGAGGAGAGAATAGCATTTCCCACATTATCAGACAAGATAAAATCCATTCACCAAAGAAAAAAAATGAGGGGAAAAAAATCTAACCTTGACAGAAATAAAGTGGAATTACTATCACCTTAAGTAGGTACACAACAAGAAAAATGTCAACATAAATGTTTGTAATCTTCAGAGAAGAAACTTGAAAATGTAACCTATGCACAATATAAATTAGATTACAGTATTCTCAGATAAATAGTCCCCCTCCAGCTACATTAGAGTTATTCAAACATTTTGAGTACAATACATCAGATACTATTTTGATATAACTCTTTAAAAGTACTTTAAGTCAGTTCACCAGTATGTGTTTACTAAATGTATTGAATCCTCTCAATACATCTTTTTAAGGTAAGCAAATGATACTATGGCCATAAAGAAATATAATATAAATCCTGATCTTATGGGGTTATGTTAAGCAGTTAGATCTTGTGTAAGTGGGGCATCCCATCAGCTACACTTATCCCATTTAGGATGGGGTATCCTTCGGGGTGTCCCAGAGAGGGGACAAGATGAAGTACCAACAAGAGTGTTCTAGGGAACTTCACACTGCATTGCATGAATTCCCTTAGAAACACTGGCTGTCCTATGCCCTGTTCAGTCATGTCCTTCTGACACACTGCTCACATCTGTAACTCACCTGCAGCTGTAAGAGCCACCACTCACCACCACTTCTTGGTGTCTGTACCAACCTGACTAAATAAGAGCAAAGCCACAGGCAGATCACTGAATTTCAAGGCAAATAAACAAGAGAGATACACACTCCACAGAGGCACACATGAGACAAAAGTTGTGACTCAGTCTTGCCAAGTCAGATATGGGGCTCTGTAACTGATCACCGCTTTGGTCAGCGCTAAGGGAGACGACTCCAGCATGGCGTAAGCCAGACTGGCCTGCTCAAGGCTGCTACCAAGGTGTTCAAGGTTGCCATCTCTCAGCAGTGGGATCATGTTCTTTCCCAGTCAAGAGCCAATGACACATTTCATGGAGAAGAAAGCCACAAAGCAGTACAGGTTCTGAGAGTGGAAACACACCTCCTTCTGTGCTGCTACCCCATCCGGTCCTGTCCCACCCATCTTGTCCTCTGTGGAAACTAGATGCACCATATTCTGTTTGGCACAGCTGAGAGTCAGCAAGTACATTACCACAGTTGCTACAATCTGCAAAACCTATACTGTTGTCCAACACACTCAGGGTAATATTGCCTGGCATTCATGAGGCATAGCCTCTCTTCCTGTTTTTGGAACCATAGACAAGATAAAAATTCTCATCCACCTATTATATCAGTTGTGGGACACAATTGTATTATTTCATAATAATTTGAGGTCTTATTCATCTCTGAGGGCAAATCACAAGAATGGGGTAGTGGGGCAAGCTCAGGGTTCCTTACTGTGTGCTCCATTCAATCCTGCTGATCCTTCCCAGATCTGGAAACACCACCTCAGTGCCCACCAGTACTATAGGGAGGGTTTTGCCAGGGTCTGTGGGACTTGCCTTCTTTTTTCTTATGCTGTTGTGGTTTCCATGGCCATAACTTTTAAAAATTAAATGCAGATATATCAGAGATCAAACAAACATAAAAGTTTAGAGGATTTAGGCTTGCCTTGGATCCTCTACCCAATGGGAGTAATCAGCCACTTAAACTTCACCTAGTGTGTTACATGTTACAAAAATCATGCAGTGCTATACCTGCCTACACTTTCCTCTGGTTTTCTGCTTCTTACTGCCAAAGTAACAGCTTGTCCCAGGGACACTGTACACCTTATTAAAAATGAGAAATTGAACTCTCTGCACCTTTTGGCTTTGGCAATGAAATATTTTGGTTGATGCAGGTTGACACAAAGCATACAAAACCATCTAGCAAAACAAATGTATCATCAAAAGAATTTCTGCTGTCTTTTGGACCTATCTCTTAGCTATCATGAACTTATTCTACACCTGATTTCCAGGTGCAGTGGGTACAAAGTTATATTTGTTTCAACCAGCAAACAATGTTGCCTGGCACTGTTCAGAGGCAGCTGGTCAGCTTCAAGCAGCACCAAATTCTCTTCCAGATTAATCTCTGTTTTCTCACAACGAATTTTGATGACCTAGGACAACTCTGAACACAACAGAGGAGTTCTTACTTCTCACAACATGACCTAGTTTGTTGGAAAAGACCAGAGATGTGTATCCCGTCTCTAATCACAGTACTGTGGGACTGATTTGTTGCAGTATCTTGTGTGTACTCTCTGGCAGCCCACCTCTCTCCCTCTTTTATTCTGACTTCAGAGTTACTTTTTATGTTTCACTGTGTATAGACAAAGCAAAGGAAAAACAGATTTATTGGTGGGAAGATAAGTAGTCCCAAGATTTGAGTCATTTCAGTATTTCATAAATCAAATACTCACTCGTCTGGTGCACTTACCTTTACTAATAAGGTAACCTGCATTAGCTACTCCATCATAATTGTGTTTCAGGTTCCTAAATAAGGGGAAGTGTAATTTGCTTCATTGCTCTTTCACCGAAAGCAAAGTATTTTGAATTACCTTTTGTTTATTAGGGAAAAGGAGTATTCACATAGATACTAGCATCAGAAGCTTTGACATGGCAACAGCTATGTGGCAGTGGTGATAGTCCAGAAAGTGTTAATGGAAGGAAAAGTATTCTTCCAGCTATTTCTAAGGGATTAAAAATGGAAACTATAAAAGATTCTATACTAAAGAAATGGCAAAGCTGACATAAAGATGTTTGGAATAGACTCTAAAATAAATAAGAACTGCTTAATATATGATTTCTGGGCTTGAATCATAAATGAGAGAAGCAAGGGACTCCTGTCATTGAAGGCCTGATAGTGTTGAAGGAGACAGGTCAGAACATGTACCTCTAGCCTGGGAAGAGCTCCAGGTCTGGATGCGCCTCCTGTGCTTCAAGACCTGGCTTGCACATTCTGAGCCAGGAACTTCAACAGAGTTTGGGGAGAAAAATGACTGTTGCTAACCACGTGGTGTTTCCATGGGCACTGGCTTTGCTCGGAAAAGTTACATTCTAAGCAAAATGATGCTTGCATTGTACTTTCTAGCATGTTTAAGGAATTTTCTGGTTACAAGTCTGCAATCACCATTCAGTTGTTTCCCTCTGTCAGGGCTCTGTTCTGACCAACCTGACCACCCCAGCACCATGTACCCTCTCTGACAGTTCTGGGGCTCTGGGTCAGCTCAGGCCTAAGCTGTTCAAACATTGAACACATTCCCAGCCTGATTCCCACAGCCCTGTCTTGCTGACTGGTTTTCCTGCATTTACTGGGGTCCTATGTGGAAGGTAGCATTGTCTCTTGTCTTCTCTCCAGTCCTGTCTCCTTGACAGACCTTGGACCTACATCGTAGTTTTGTCTCCAGGTGTCTCATTCCTCCTATCTGGACCCTGGATCTATTTTCATTCCTTGCCTTGCTGTGACTTGGGTCAATATCACCGACCCAGTCCTGCTGAGGTGCTGCAGGACTGTGTCCTGTTGGCAAGGCAACACTCTGTGCTGTGGCCACGCTTGGCTCACAGCCCGCAGTCCCCTCCTAGAGCAGCCTGTCAGAGCTGAGAGCACTGATGGACCTGACTGCCCCTGTTTGGCCTCCAGTAGGACCTTTCCCCAGCCTGCACAAAACCCAGGACCATGTCAGCCTCCAGGGCTATCAGTCCCTGCCCCAGCACCACCACACTGGGGCTGGTCTCCAACTGTCCTGCCTGGCCATGGGCCCCGCTGTGCCAGCCCTGACACCCAGGCTGCCATCCTGGCCCAGCCTTAGCCTGTCCCAAATTCCCTGAGGAGGTGACAGTACCTGGGGTTGTAGCTGCCCCAAAAGCCACCAGCTGCCCAGCCCCTAGCTGGGCTTGTGGGATGGAATGGGCTGCCAAGCCCTGTCTGCTGCTCTAGGAGGATCCTCTGTGGCTCCTGGTACCTGGCCCTGAGGGAGCTGCTAGCCTTGCATTGCCATGCTCTGGCTTCTTCTAGACAGTTCCTGGTCCTTCTGTTCAACTTCTTCAAGAACAGGCCCAGTGATGGGGGAACTAAGAGTGTATTTGTAAGCCTACAGATAACCTCAGGCTACGGAGGTCTCTGAACTCTAGATCAGAATGTAAATTCAAAATAGAAAAACACAGGTAGCTACATGCAATAAGACACACCCTTCATGGCAGAAATATGGGAATATGTTGCAATTATTCCATTTCCTTTTGCATTTATAGAATTGTCTGGAATACTTCATCATCAAGAAGTAGACAAACAGGATTATTCACAGGATAGTAAGGAAAATGGGAGGTTTAGAAACATGACCTGTATTGAAGGAATGATAGAACAGAGTTGCTTAGCTTAGCCAAGACTGCAAGTGTTTTAAGCTGTAAAAAAGGACAATAATCAGTAGTTCTGATCACATCAGTTTTGAAAAGTGATGCCATCTAGCAGCTTAGAGTGACTGGCAACTTTTCAACCCTGCAGAATATTAATAAATGTTCCTCTTTTATATACTAAAACCAGTTAATGTATTGAAAGTATCACCAACAAGTGCACATCCACAACTATAAATATAATCCTAAGAACAGACATGCAAAATCCTGTATGCCCCAAGGCTAGAGAAATTAAGTATTTTTTATCAATTGAAACGTCTTGTGCTCTGATTCAAATGCAAATATGAAAGAAAGTCACTTTTAAATCATTGTATATTGCAGATTCTTTTTTTCCTGGTTCTTTTTCACAGACCCCTGCATGTCCCTATTAATTTAAACACAGCAAGAATTGCCAAGTATCTTTTTCCACTGTTACAGGCACTCCCTCTAGTGACAGCCACAGTTTCTCATTTAGTACATATCATCTCAAGCACTGCAAGGCTCCGAATTCCATCGTTTTTGTGGTGCTTTCTGAAAAAAATAACAGTATTATCATCTGCCAGACTTGATGTGGTTTCTTACTTATCCTTTCACTGCTTATATGGTTTATTCACAAATCAGATAAACCACAACAGGTTCTAACAAAGAAGCAATTAGCAATTCCTCCTCCTCCCACCAAATTTCACCAAAGCACTGTGAGACAAAAATCTTGGAGTCCTGATCAAGCTACCCTCACTCAAGTAATCAATTCTCAGTCCATCAGGGGAGAGAGGAGTCTCTCTTGTACCACACAGATCACCAGATATCAACAGCCACATCTAGGAATATCTGCATGAGGAAATGTTTAAACTGGGAAAATAAATCAGTAAAGAGTAGATTAAAAGTCTTGGTGGGGTTTTTTTTTCTGACTAATACACATGTTTTGCCATACTAGATACTTGGAAGATATGCCAATTCCTACCTGTTTCTATTTCAGTATTGCAAATAATTTCTGGCCTGTCAGAAAAAAATACATTAGACACACTGCTTTGACACAGCATCATTCATCAAGTGTTTGAACAGCTATATGAAAAAATTTTATTCTAGGTTCTTGAAGATTCATGTCCACATTAAAAAAAAAAAGTCTTCTATTTCAAGGTAGTTTTGGAGTTTTATGGTTACAGGACATTGACAAACTCTTGTGCTTTTCTTTACTGTAAGAAAGATCCATGAAAAACTGTGAAAATTGAAATACCCAGTAGGCTGCAGGATAAAGAGGAGGTACTGCTGTGTAAAGCCTTATAAAGCCTGAGGCTGTCAATTCTTAGAGTGCTCAGAGAGAACAGCAAGATGAAACTATCTGTTGGCCTTAAGCAATTAGTTTGGGTAGGAACGGTGAGAGCTGATTTCAGGCAGGTATATTTGTCTACAGAAAGAGTTACTGAATCACTGAGTCACAGAATCATTGACATTGGAAGGGACCCTGGAAGCCATCTGCCCAAGCCCCTGATCAAGCAGGGTCACCTAGAGCTGGTTGCCCAGAACTGTGTTCAGACAGCTTTTCATTATTCCAAGGATGTAGGTCCACAGCTTCTTCATGCAACCTGTGCAAGTGTTTGGTCACTCTCAAAACTGAAGAGTTTTCTGACATCCAGATAGAAAGTCCTGTTCCGTTTGTGCCCATTGCCTCTTGCCTTGTCACTGGACACCATCTTATCTACACTCTCCCTTCAAGTATTCAGACACAATGATGAGATCCTCGAAGATTCTCTTCTCCAGGTTAGACAACCCAGCTTTCTCAGCTTTTCCTCAATGGAGAGATTAATTATCTTCATGTCCCTCATCATGTCAGTAGCTACCTCAGCAGCCATGGGTGCATCCCAGGGCCTATGGACTTATGTCTCTCTGTATATATATTTTTTTCCCTCAGGCTTACATTCCCTGTGCTTCTTCATCTGAAGCCAGCTTTCTAGCCATCTTTGACTTCATTCTGCTCTATCTGCATCTCTGGCATGGGCATCCAGGCTTAGAAACAACCTCTAGCAAAAATGAATTTGCCCTCATAATTCAGACTTTGACAGATCTTGCACTTTTCTTTGACTTGGGTCATGGCACATACTTCCTTTAATAAGGAGACCAGCATGTTTAATAGAAGAGTTTGACTCTTCATTACAACAATCATAAATAAAAAATGGCTTTTAAGCTCACTGACTTAGGTGATAATTTATCTACCACACAGTGCTTGTTCTCTTTTATGCATTTATGATAGCTGTTCATAAAAGAACTCATTACCATGAAAGATGAATTTGTAAGACAGTTATTTATTTTGTGTTGTCTTTTTTTTTTTGATAATCTTGTGAAAGACATAGCCAAACAATCTCCTGAAAGCTACATGAATAATGACTTGTCATGGAGGACAAGTAGTATAGCATGAAAAGGTATCACTGGTGACAAACACTAGAATTTAAAAAATTAAATTTATGCTTAAAAAAAAAGAAATTATTTAAAAAAAAAATTATAGTCCTTCTGGATTTTGTACCCTTAAGGTCTGTGTCCTCAGACTCAATATAGATTTATTTTTATATATGCAGTAATGTAATGGCTCAGAATAATATTTCCTTTTTTTAAAAAAAAATGTTTTAGCCAAGATCTATGTTTGTATTATATGTTTGTATTATATATTTGTATTAGACAAGGGGCACAACAGCATTAATCAAGCAGTGCTAACCTGAAGGAGAAAGACCGTGTTGGCCTCTCTAAAGGCAAGCACTCTCATGTTACTGTCTCAACACAGCAGTTCAGATAACAGAATGCTGGGATATATGTTTTCAAATTCATCTAATAAAATAAAAGGGTTCTGTTCTTGTAAAGTTAAATAATTTCTTTATAATTATGTCTAGTATAGTAGTTTTTGTGCACAGTTAAATAATTTCTCATCATTCTCATTCCAAACTGAAGATATTCTGTAGCAATCTTATGCACATATTTGACATCCTTATGACAACAATAAACAAACAAACAAAAAAATCACAATACTGTTTATCTGCAAGTAGATAACTCCAGAAATATGACTCTGACAACTGTAGTGGGTGCATCAGTTTAAACTACTAGGAAGAATAAAATTAATGTAAAATTAATGTTCCTTATATGTTTTGAATGTCTTCTGAAGCTGTCAACAGAACACTAGATAGAGTTTATTTAGATTTCCAATCTGCCTTTAGCACAGTCTTCAGCAAAGGCCTTAAAATTATTCAAAACCATAGAGTAGTAATAAAGCACTTTTTCACACACTCATAAGTAATCTTCCAGAAATCATTGCGAGGAAGTTGGGAAGGCACACAGGATTATACAAACTTATGGTCTACAGTCCTGTAAACAGACACCAGAGGAAACAGCCTTCTTACAAACATGCTCTGACAGGACAAATGTAGATGCCAGAAGAAAGTACAGAAGGTTAGATCACAGTACGTAGTCAGGTTCATGTGCCCTCTCTAAATATCTCTAAATATAACCCCCTGCTGTCACTGATGAACACAGGATGCTGGGCCAAATGGACCACCAGGGCAGCGGACACCGTGACAAATACATGCACACAAATCTTAGCCCTCTCCCTGCTCGAAAGAAAGGTGTAGTAAAAAACCTCTAATACAGCCATTGACTCTGGAAATCAAAATGCACGGGTACAAGGAACAGACACTACTGAGCTGCCAGTTCATTGCACTGGTAAATTAGCAACCCTCATGAACAACCCTATCACACTTACTTGTTCTTTCTTTCATTCCTTGAATTTTGAAGACAACAGAAGACACCAGAAGTTGGCACCAAATATGCTGTACAAAACCCACAGGGCTCTTCAAGCAGTTTGTTACTTTATACTGATGTTCACCAAATCAACTGAGTGTGAAAACATTACATCAGTGAAACGTTGCATTCTTCTCTGCTGAGAGTGGTGGGATCTGGATGGTTTCACTCTTTCTTGGCAAAGATACACAAAATCCAGGATTTCCCGGTTCCAGTCAGGACAGGGTTTATTCTAGTAGTAGCCAGAAGGGGGCACGGTCAGGACCCGAAGGTTATTTTGTACCACCTAAGCCATTTGTCGGGTGCAGGGGAAAGGGAATCTCTTTTGGGAAGAAGGAGCTCCTTCCAGCTGAGGAAATGTGGTGGAGGGAGCCATCTTGTATTGTCTATTATTGCAGGGTTATTTTCCATGGATTGTTTCTTTTTTATATAGTATGTAATTAGTATTTTTGCTGTTTCCAGTAAATTGTTCTTGTCTCAAACTGTGATCTTTATCTTTTGTGTCTCCAATTCTCCTCTGCAGTCCACCGGGGGGGGGGGGGGGGGGGGG